>JAHXMU010000251.1:4552133-4680653 GCA_019455685.1 Philornis downsi
AAGGAAGCCTATCAACATCAATGCTTATACACTCCTTCGTCCATTGCCTGTGGATAATAAATAAAGAAAGAAATAAATAATTATTAAATAGGTAATTTTGCTAAAAGTACTGAAAGCAAAAGCGAAACGTCGAATCGCCAAAATTACCAAATTTTTGGATAGTACGTACAGGTTTAGACAAAGTTATGCTCTTCACCTGAATGCCAAAAATATTACCCAAAATTTCAACGTAATGAGCAGACTTACATCTGCTTTCCCCCAACGCCCTTTTACGTTGCTTCAGAAGTATGAATGGTAAAAGAAGGGGCGTGATAAATTTCTTTATTCTTACTAAATAATATACACCTTCATCGCTTCGGCTAAATGTGTATAAGTGGTCTGAATTGAAGCACAATAAAAGATGCAAAATTATGACTTTCTGAGGTCCTGCATTTGGGAAATGTAGAAGCGCCATCGATTTTTGCTAAGTGGCGTGGCAGCGGTACTAAACGCTTGATGCGTGTTTAATTACATGAAGTCCATGAATATATTAGACATATATGTAAATTAAATGGGGTAATTTTGTGTTGGAGGTGCCCGGAAGAGCGTGGCATTTTGTCCGATTTTTTTTTACATTTTACGCAACATTTAACTTCAGGCTACCAATTACGCATTACAGCGGAAATTATATTTTGATAAATCTGCCTATTTATATGCCCAATTTGGCGTGGCAGTTGCAGTTTACAAAACGCAAGATATGTGCAAAATTTAGCAAAGTTTGGCACAACTAATTTAAAGATATTGGAAAATGAACATGCTGGTTAAATCGATCATTTGTATAGGAGGTACTAGTTGAATTTTCATAAAAAATTAGAACAGTTGAGGCTGCTACAGCTTCCTAGTTTGAAATTACAGAGCAATGATTGAATTTCAAAAAATCCTATAATTTATGTGGGAGGTATCGAAGTAGGTGTGACAATGTGACCCGTTTCAGATGCTATTATACCAAACGCTGTACAAGTGCTCAATTTAGTTAGATTTAGTGTAATTGGATAAAATATATGAATATAAGAACCCCAAAAGGAGATAGGTAAATCGATCGATTTTTTAAAATGTTACCAAACAATATAAAACAATACAATGGACTAAAATTAAACTAACTGCTGGTTACATATGAGGAGTAACAGGGGGGCATTAATAGAATAGACATTGATAGAATAGACAATAGACTTAAAAAGTCAAGAAACCCATTTCTTCAAAAATACTTTGTACTTTAAATGTTTCTCTCTGCGCGTTACACTTTTGGCTGTATCAAATGATATTCGCCATCATTTGCTCCTGTGAAAATATAAAAGTCGACAAAATGAATAAAATTGAACAAAAATTGTTAAGCAACTTCAGTTTATTCGGCATAAAATGTATCAGTTTATTTATTTACAGTTTTTAAGTTTTACCCAATGACGAAATTATATTGCATTTAACATAATGTAATTAGCACTCCATAACTCTATTTCAAATTAAAATATTTCAAAGTCGTATGCGTAGATCTTCCGACATTCCTACACAATTATCTCAAAGCAACATCAATTTCATGGGCTTCGACATATTTTTCAATACCACCTAATGAATTTATATGCGGTGTAAAATATTTTGGCGCTCATTCTAAAACGCATAAATAGTGATTCAAAAGCTAACACCTTTTCAGCGATAGCAACGAAACAATGAAATTCAACTAGCTAAAAATATATGAAAAACAGAAAATGGAACAACTATTTAGGATCAGAAAGTATGCATAGTTCAAAAGCAAAGCAATAAAGCAAAGAAGAGAAAGGGAAAGGTTTTTGGAAACAAACTGGCTGTTAAAAGCAATGCAGCGTTTGAAAAATGTGTGGAAAAAACAATAGCTTTTTTCAAGCAAAGAGAAATTACAAATCGACAATTAAACTAAGTTTGTATCAAAGGCTGAAAAGGTAAATAGTCAATTAGTTCGGCCGATCAAAACTTCAAAAGAGAAAACAATTATAATAATTTTGGCTTGGCAATGCTGAAAGGTAAAGAGTGTCCCAACAAGAACGCAATATTTAAATTTTAAATAAAACACAGATATTAAAAAAAAAAAATCGTGAAACTTTATTATATTGTAAAGTACACAGAATGAGGTTATGCATGGAAACATCGGGCAGATGGCCGCGGCTTTGCTGGCACACACGCGACTTTTTAATGAAATTTTTAACGACCGTTTTGCATAAATGCTGCGCTATTTCATTAATGCAGCGTCCAATTTCCTCTTTTAAGATTAGAGTCGTCGTCGGCTTATTCGCGTAAACCATCGACGGCCAATTCTGGTCTTCAAAACGCGAAATAACACGACCGGGAAATGACTGATGCAGCAATTGAATTGTTTCTCTGATGTACATATGACATGTGGCGCCGTCTTGTTGAAACCACATGCCCTCCACATTCATTTCTTCAATTCTAGGCACAATAACAACTGTTCAAATGTCAAACAATGACACTTCGAATGGACCCAAATTTAAATCTTGCGTTCTTGCTGGGACACCCTTTATTTGAGCCAAGTGATAATTTGGACATGGCACCCAAAATTTTCAACTATAGGGAATTTGGTCGCTTTCCTCACCGGATCTTTTCAAAATATATGAGCAGGCTATATGATCTTAGTATATGGCACACAATTTGATGCAGAATTGTGATATGTAAATTAATTCGTGGTATTAACCGCATTTCGCGAAACTATATTCCGCCCGTATGAAATACTTCCAAGCGCTTCAATCTTCTGTGCTTCTCCTCCAATTCGTCACACGAAGCTTCGACAGTATTTCAAAAAACTGGTCCTTCCAATGGAGTTTTGGTCGCCCTCTTCTGCTCCGTCTATCGAGTTCGTTGTCGAAAACTTTTCATGTCGGAGCATTTGGGTCCATTCGCACAACATGACCCAGCCAACGCAATCGCAGTATATTATTGCGTTTGACCACGTCGATGTCGGCATATAGCTCATACAGCTCATTGTTCATGCGACGCCGATACTCTTCGTCAACGATGATGGGTCCATATATTATCCGGACTATTTTTCTCTCGAAAACTGCCAGTACTGATTCATCCGCTTGCGTCATAACCCAGGATACTGCGCCGTATAACAAGGCGGGTAGAACCAACGTCTGGTACAGTCGGATTTTCGTTTGTCGAGAGAGAGCTTTATCATTGAATCGCTTGCTTAGCCCATAGTAACATCTGTAAGCAAGCAATACTCTCCTGTTTAACGCCATGCTGACATCATTTCTTTTGTCTACAGCGGAACCAAGGTATATGAATTCTTCCATCACTTCAAAATTATAGCTGGTAACGTTCACACAGCGTCCCAAACGAGTAGACTCTTCGTTCGTTGAAACCGATAACTTTGTTTTGTCCTCGTTTACCACCAGACCCATTTTCGCTGCTTCCTTCTCGATGCTTGAGAAAGCTGCAGTAACATCTTGCAGTTTCCGCTCAATAATGTCTATATCATCTGCATATGCGAGTAACATATGGCTTTTATTAAGAATGGTACCAGTTGCGTTAACTGCAGCTTTCCCCGTAATCATCTCTAACCACGTTGAAGAGGTCGCACGATAGATTGTCGCCCTGCCTAATTCCTCGTTCGGTGTAAAAAGGCTCGCTAAGATCTTTGCCTACCTTTACTGAAGACTGTGTCAGTCAGCGTCATCCTACAAATACGTATAAGCTTCGTAGGAATCCCAAACTCGGACATGACCTCATACAGTTTTTGTCGAATCGGGCTATCGAAGGCAGCTTTACAATCGACGAAAAGATTGTATATGTCGATCTGTTTCTTCTTATCGGGTCTGTTGTTGATTTACCAGGTCTAAAGACGCACTGATAAGGTCCAATCAAGTCAGTTAGAAACGGCTTTAGTCGTTCACTTATCACACTCGATAGAACCTTATAGGCAATGGGTAAAAGACTCATACCGCGATAGTTTTTACAAATACTTGGAGTGCCTTTTTCAAACACAGGACACAGTACACTCAATTTCCAAGGGCATGTTTTCCTTGAGTTAAATCGTATTTAGGATCTGATGCAGGCTGTTTAGCAGCCCATCGCTACCAGTTTTAAACAGCTCTACTGGCAGGCCATCAGCGACCGCAACTTTGTTGTTCTTAAGCCGCAATCTGCTGTTATGATCTTTTGACTCGGAGCTGCGCACTTTATGTCATCTCCTATAATTGAGGTGATTTCCTCACTCGTGCTGCCATCCGGAAATAAGAGCCCATGAAAATGTTCTCTTCATAGTTGCAGCACATTCTACGTATCTGTGACCAGATTTCTATCACTATCCTTACAGGAGCGAAGCCCTGTTCCATACCCTGTACTTTTTATCCTTTGGTAGAATTTTCGGTCTTCACCTCTATCCCTGTACCTTTCTATTTCCTTACTCTCCCGCTCTCTCCAGAACCACTTCTTCCGCCTAAAGAGTTGGTGCGCCTCTCTTTTCTTCTCCTTGCATCGTTCCCTAACTGCACGCGTTACAATTGGGCGCAACGTTGCCCTGCATACAACATCCTTTTCCTCAGACACCATGCGACATTCACTGTGCGTCGGGAACATCAGGATAAGGGGCGTTTAGTTGTAGTAGTTTGGTGGAGTAGGCTGTGGCTATCTCAGGGGTATGCAGCCCAGCGACGTCGAGCTTCCTTTGTGCCTGGTTGCGAACATTTTCCGTTTTGCTCAATCTCGTGCTTGCCTTAGCTGCTGGTGATCCTAGTCAATATTAGCACTACTGTTGGACCAAGAATATCTTCCCTTCCTATTTTGGCATTAAGATCTCCCAGAATAATTGTAATGTCGTTGCCACGGCAATGATCATATGCTTCTTCCAGGCACTCATAAAATGTGTCTTTGGTCTCTTCGTCTTTCTCTTCCGTCGGGGCATGTGCGCAGATCAACGAGATAAAAAAAATATTTCGCTTATCATATCTGTAGTATGTTGTTGAGTTCAGAAGTTGCAATAAACGTAATAGAATTGCTGCTGCGGAAACGTGCACGATGTTGTAGAAGGCCATCGATGAATAAACTTTTTGACTTAAATATTTTAATAAAATGAGTTGAAGACGAAGGATGTCATGCACCGTCTTTCTAAAAATCTGCAAAGGGACGAATTAATTAAAAACAAATTATGCTTATGATCCACAAACAATCGACCGATAAACCAAATATCATGGCAGAGGCGAAGTAAAACCGAAAAGATGCGCTTAAATATCATTGAAAAACTGAAAGGCAATAAATGTCCTTCCACCGGACTAAACTGTTCACAATGACCATTGTTTGAATTTGCAAAAAAGAAGACGAATTTATGGAAAGACAATCCTTGATTTTTGCACCACCTAATGCGCCATCTCACGTAGCATTTATTTTTGGTGGGTTTTTCTACAAAAATTCAACTAACGTCGACCCACAACCACCGTATTTTTTGCAATTGCACCGGCTGACTCTAGATATTTCCTAAACTAAAAAAGCCGTTCGGGGGACACAGTTTTGAATTAATTGTAGGGATTCAGTGCGAATCGTACCGTACTGTGAAGAGAGTGGGTAGGCGGGTGTTTCCTAGGATGCTTTGTACCGCTTACCCCTAAAACGCAGGCTTCTCTACCTGATACTGTAATTAAGCAGGCAAAGGGGAGAGTCAAAGTTAAACAAGACACATCCTAGCAACAGGTGCGGACATAGAGAAGCCGTCGGGAGGTATCAGAAGATTTATCTTTTCCGTAAATATAGTTGTATGACCAGAGAGATCTGGTTAATGAACTATGATAGGAGCATGGTGTACTTTGCTGTGTTGATATTCTCTCCTCGGACATTGAAAATCTATGACGTAGATTATGGATTACCAGTTCCATGCGAGGTATGATAAAGCAAAACTGGAGTAGCTTGTCTGCGAAACCCAGACCAGAGGGTTCTTCTCTTCTGGTAGCACGGGTGACCAGGGCCCAAGGAACATTGTTCCTTCCTGGTCAATGATGTTGGACCCCGAGTGGGAGCATCGTGCTGGTTGTGGTTGCCCAAACAAGTGTTTTCAGTGCTTTTGCGTTGCTTCAGGTTGTGTTGGTGAAGGAAGGCATTAACTTGGAAAACACTGTTCATGTCTATCCGAGGTTTTCCTAGATACCTCAACTCCTACCCGGGAGGTAGTTCACTTCATACCAAGTGGCTACAAAGGTACTTCGGCCGAGTGAGTGAGTGGGACCTGAGGAAGCTTTTCCAAGGGACCTACTTCCAATCTCTGTTAGTCTAACCAATCCTTCGGGATTAGTGTGAGTACCCCTAAGGGGCGCTTGCTGTCGCTAGAAGAAAGAAAGAACACATAACCAAGAAAGAAAAGCATATGATTAGAAAACAGCACCTGTGTGGTGGCACACTATGGGTAAGGGTTTCACAGCGAGACTCATGTAAAACCTTCACATTAGTTGTACTGTGAAGAATTCACCCTGGCAACAGGAGCGGACATAGAGAAGCCGCCGGGGGGTATTAGAAGATTTATCTTTTCCGTTTTGATGGTCGCACGACCAAGGAGTTCCTTCGTGTAGATATATTGTGAATAGACTAGAGAAGCATGGCATTAATTTGCTATGTTGATATTCTCTCCTTGGGCATTTAAAATCTATGCAGTAGATAATGGATTACCAGTTCCATGCGAGGTATGATAAAGCAAAACTGGAGCAGCTTGTCTGCGAGGCCCGGCCTACAGGGTTATTTTCTTGTGGGAGCATCGTGCTGGCTGTGGTTACCCGAACATGTCTTTTCAGTGTTTTTACGTTGCTTCAGGTTTTGCGTTGCTGAAGGTAGGGGGAAAACTTGGAAAACACTGTTCATTGGTCATCTGAGGTGCTCTAGATAGCCTCACTCCTAATCGGGATGAAGCTCACTTCATACCAAGTGACTTCAAAGGTACTTTGGCTGAGAGAGAAAGCAGGTCCTGAGGAAGTTTTCCAAGGTGACCTACTTCTTATATCAAAGGTACTTCGACTAATCCTTTCGGGATTAGTTTGAGTACACCAAAGGGGTGCTGGCTGTCGCAATAAGAAAAGAATTATACAAAGGAAAAGAAAAATAGAAAACAGTCCCATGTGTGATGGCACACCATGAGTAAGGCCTCACGGCGAGACTCATGTTAATAACCGCAGTTGATTGATTGTGTTGTGAAGGCCAAAGTGGAAGCAGGCTGTTTTGCACGTCTTTACACAAATTATTTTCGCATCATATTTAAACCGGCAATAAAGCGTCAGTCGTTTGAACTATTTTATTTCTCAAATAGAAAATTGCTTAGGTGGATATCGGTCTCTTGAATAAAATAACTTGCAATACACTGTGCCTCAAAAGAAAATTCTTATTATTTACGTGAATACAATGATGAGCGGTAACCTGTAACGTGTGTAACCGTGTAATGAAGTTTTGCAAAAAGATTGATTTGACACAGAAGAAATTAAAATCTGAGCGACCAAGGTCATTAAGTCAAAATTTTTGAAATATGCATAGATCATCAATTCGCTACGTTTTGCACAAAGACGTAAATATGTTTTCAATTGGTGCAAAAATTCAATCCCCAAGACACCAGACTTGATTTGGTGTAAATAAGCAGACCGTAACTAGGCAGAATTACTACTACTGAAGTGCAACGAATGGGAAATGCAAGTCTCAGAAATCCCTTCATTCAACTAAAAGGATCATATAGGCTGCGGCGTCGTCACGAGGAGCATTCGGCCCTTATTTTCTTAATTTTCTTATGAAAGCGGACATGCGGTTACAGTGAATTCAGAGCGTTATGTGGGAATGCTACAGAAATTCTTGTCGCTCAAATCCCAAAACTTTCCTGGCTGTAGTCAAAGAATAAGTTTCCTTCAGGATGTCCAATACGTCTCCGCCACGAGTTCGTGAAATTTTAACTGGCAAGTTGATATTCAGTAGATGCAACATAAATTGGCCTCGATGTAGTCCTGTTTTAACTGTTTTTTTTCCCCGTGGGGTTATGTCAAATCCAAAGTCTACGTCAATTAACCAACTTCCCCAACACATTTGAAAGAAAATTTCCATTACGAAATGGCGAGCCATCGATTAAATATAACATTAAAATATTATGGAATATGAAATTATTAAAAAAAAGTCCCAAGTTGTGTATATTAATAATCAAAAATATTTTTTTTTCCCAAACGGCTTGCTTTTTAATCGCTCCACTAAAAATAAGCTTTCTTTTGAAGAGCATAATATAATTTTTTTTCTTTGAAGTCCAAAATTTTTTACCGAATTGGAGCAATATAGATTAATAATCAAATATTTCTGTTGACTGCATCTTTAGTTTATTCAGTAACGATATATTTTTTGTTATAGGGTCGATTAATAATGTTGGATTGCATGAAATATGCATATTGCATATACCGGATCAAGTTTATGTAAATTTCTTTGATCGGACACGAAATTAGATTTAAGTCAACGGATAGTTAAACGAAAATTGTGTTCTCTTGGAAAATATATGCACACGTTGTTAGCAAAATGTAAAATATCTGGATTTTGAATGGGCGAAATTTTTCTGACCTATCTCATATTTTGTATAGTTAAGCAATCTCTGTATCCAAGTCTGCTGCCGTTATGTCAAATTAGTAAAAGCAACTAACGCTGAATATAACACATATGCGCAAAGAAATTCAATATAGGAATTTCAATCAGGTGAACTGTCATATTGCCTTCACCAACGGTATGATTAGTGGGAGGGAAGGCATGGCAAATCGCCAGGTTCTTGCCAACAAATGCTACGATATAACGCATAATAAAATGACCGAAATTTTAACTTACTGGACCAAATTATTATAACTTGCTGACAGCTAGCTGGGTTCCCCGTAGAAGTTACAGGGAAACCATTAATTTTCGCTAAATTGGAAGTTCTGTATGTGAGATATCCTAAGACAAGATGGCGATTTGATCAATTTTCTTCACAGAGCTAAGTTTAACAAAAGCCCGATGCTTACTAATATATATTGAATATTGTCATATTGAATTAACAATTATATGAGTATAGAAATATATGGACGGTTCCCGAATGGGCGTGGAAATACAGTCCACTTTCATACCCAAAACTAAGCTTCTCAGAATCAAATTTGGTTGAATTCACCGCAACTGCTTCAAACATATGAGACTAAGAATGTATGGATTAAATTGGTCATTTGTATGGGATGCACCAGAAGTGATGTAGTTACTTTCTGATTTTAGTCAGCAATAAAATAACCAACAATTCTGGGTTGCTGCGGTGCACGAATTAGAAGCTGCAGGAAGAAATTTAATTACGGAAAATCGGTTAATTTTTGTAGGAGTTTTGCTGGTCATTGGAAGAAAAAATATTGGACTAAAAGTTTGGATACTGTAGATGTAAAATTTGGGTACTTGGTCAATTTTTCACAATTCTTCTGCAGTTTTAGTTAAGAGTTACAGGGAGGAAACTGGAATTTAAAAAATCGGCGCTCAGAAAGTAGCAGAATAGGCGTGATAATCCGATTTATATTCATTTTTAGAGGCTACGTTACCAAATCCTTAATATGTACCAAAGTTGACTTAATTCAGTGCAACTGTGGAAAGCTCTCCCATATCTCATTCATTGGATGTAAGCGATTTTTTTGCTATATTGTATAGGGATAGGGTAAAGATGTGTGGCGCCATGCATTAATATTTAAAATGGGCGTATATCACGAACTATAAAAGTACATACATATCACATTTGGTATATATGCCACCGGAATAGAATAAAATATGTGTCAGTAAAAAATGGGCTGTGCCACGCCTTTTCAAAATGGGCAAAGTTACTGATCTATCGCCTAAAAAATTGAGCAATATCAATCAAGAAATTATTACGAAATAATAATTATCATTGTTAAATAAAGATCAAAAAAGGGGGGTGAGACCGCTTATACAACTTTACGACTTGAATTGTCATGTCTAATAAACTATCAAAGATATCAATTCGACACTTAATACGTGTACTTCCTATGTAGAAACCATCATATCCTGGGGAATAGTGGACATAAGGCGGATATCAGACAACTTTTTTTTAGTTTTTTTGCCATAAATTCGTTTGCAATGGCAGTCTTGTGTTGTGGTGTGTTATGGTATTGCAAAATATATGACTTTAGCGATCTTTACGCTATCAAGATTTGGAGAAAACTCAGGTCTTTCGAAACTGGTCGATCGGTAAAGCGCTTCATACCTAAAAAATTTTGCAAATATGTAAAAGAACAATTTTCAGTCGCTACTACTTCACTTTATCGACGTTAACTTCAGTTGAAGACGTTCATGGCCGACGAAAGCAAGGCAAGTTTCCCGCCACATCTACTCCGCTTTTGAGTGAACGTGTTTTTGATAAACTGAAGTTATCGTAAGCATTCTGTAACATTTTTCGTGATTCGGTACAAGAAATTTATTGCAACACAAAATTTGAGACACATTCTTTGTTCGATATTTTATCCATAGCAAAAATTACACTTGATATGAACTGACATAATCGACAATTTATCAGCACTTTTTTGCAAAATGTGGTCACAAGGAAAGACGACTTAAGTAAAGTAAGGACTAAAATCAACTTTATTCTTCATTATTATCATCCCTATTCTGATCGACGTCAACATGTCCAATTACAGTTCCAAAATTCGATGTAGTTTCCAAGTTATAACAATTTTCAAACCGGGGTTATTGATAAATTACGCAATGTCTCTAATTATTCATATTATTAAAAACACATTTTTTGTTATTACAGTTTATATCCTTAGTTAATATATCTTTATAGTAATGTATCCTTCTAGTATATATCGTTAATTCCATATACGAGTATTATGAAATATATTGCAGATCTCCATATTAGCTATTTTTTGATAAATGAAAAACGTGTAGCTAAATCATTTTTTCTCGTAAGCACAGATATCCTTCAACAGAGTTGCTGTGTTCCTTCACATTATATTTGAAGTTACAAAATGAATGACAAGCTTTATCCACGAATAAGAAAATCTCATCCATCTTTCGGTCGAAACTACATACATATAGTTGATACCAAAAAAAACCTGTTTTAAACATTCTCTACGTTTGCCATATAAGGAGATTATATCAATTTTATCGTAAATGAAAATATTTTAGCAGTTATATTAACCACTTTTATTATAAGCGTTCTCATTCTAGAGACATATATCAAAATTATTCCCGCTGTTTACCAATAGATGGCGCCAGCTGTAAGTGTTAGTCGATTCTACCATAACCCGAACGTCATGAGCCAAGCTTAGGCATATGGTAAACATGTCGCCTCGATACAATAGTGATTTTCTTTCGACGTCATAAAATCCTTTGGTTATGTGAATATGTATATGTATGATTTTGTGCCGCATAATCGTCATGTGCGGGAATTATTGATCTTCATCTTTCAATCGAAGAAAATGGCGGCTGGAGCTCATTAAGAACTTCGAAACGTTTACGGAGATACCACTTTAAGTAAAACAACGTGTTGAGATTGGTTCGGTCGCTTTAAAGACGGTGATTTTGAGTTGACGACCATTCGCGTGAAGGAAGACGAAAAACTTTCGAAGACACCGAATCGACACCTTTGCTTGAGGGGATCCATTCCAAACGCAGGTAGAGCTTGCTTGAGTATTAGGAGTTACCCGCGAAGCCATTTCCAAGCGATTGCAATTGTTGGGAATGATTCGCGTCGTTTCAACGCCTGTGAAGAACTGCTTCAACGCCAAAAAACGAAAGGCGTTTCTTCATCGTATTGTAACGGGTGATGAAAAATGAGTTCATTACAGCAATCAAAAGAAAATAAAATCGTGGAGACTGCCCGGTCGCTTCTACGGCGTCGCTTTAGGCGAATATTCACTCTGCGAAGGTTATACTCTGTATTTGGTGGAACCAGGTCGGTGTTATTTATTACGAGCTGTTGAAACCAAGCAAAACCATCACTGGGGATCGGTACCGACTTTAATTAATGCAGTAGAGCCGAGCTCTGTGCGAGAGAAGCCCACAATGCGCGGAGAGGCACGAAAATGTGATTCTTCAGCATGACAACGCTCAGTCTCACGTGGCCAAATCTTACCACATATGTACACCATAATCTCCAGATATTGCGCCGTCCGATTATCACTTGTTCATTTGATGGCACACGGTTTGGCTGACTAGCACTTATATGATAACATCAAGGAATGGCTAGATTCGTGGATAGCCTTAAATATTGATTGTTGTCAACCACATTTGTGTGAAGAATGCTGTTATAATTGAATACTGATAACACTTTAGATAATCTTCTTTATTCCCAAATAGTTTTGGAAATATTTAAATCAAATTTCATAAACTTTTACTAATGTTCAGAAATTTACGAGATCCTATTTTTTTTAATGATTACAAATAATGAAATGTACACATCTTCACTCGAAGGAGGGTATATATGACATATACGATATATCATTTGATGTATATATATATCATAATAAAGCTACCAAATATCTTTTGAATAAATGTTTTCATTACCTTTGAAGTGGATTGAGCGAATTCATCAGTCTGCCTGTTTCTATGACAAACTTGGCACAGCCTAATATTTTGACAGACCGTAAACGCGAATTGTAAATGGGCCTTAACCACTCTTCTATAACTCCCCTACAAATTCACCGATTTTCCAAAATTTAATTTTTTCGATATAATTCCTCACTTGTATACCGCAGCTATTTCCCTTCTGGTAGCAACTATTCATATGACCAATTTATTATAACGTTATCTCATGTCTCGTTCCTTTCAAGCAGTTGCACCGAATACTTTCAAATTTAGCACATGCTCCACAAAAGAGGCGTGGAAAATCGCTGTATTCTTATACATGAATTAACGAATAATAAAAAAAAAAAAAAACAAAATTATAATGTAATGGTCTCATTATAGAAATTTGCATATGCAGAATTCTGTGGAATTGAATGAAAGAAAGATGAACCAACGACTATTTGGGCTGAATTAAGTAATTCTAATGGGATTTACCAAGAGGTAACTCTGATAATTACCACGTGTTATAATGCGACAAACTTAGTCAAAGTATGAACAATTGCGAACCACTAATTAAGAGGGAAAATTGAATTTCCATGAATCGGCCAATTTGTAAGGAAAGTACTATTAGGGGTGTGGCGATATCCTCTAACTTTAATTACTTAATTTAGTCCACCAAACGGCTGGTGTATGTCAACTTTGGCTGAATTCAGTAGAACTACTTGAAAGATACGTAGCAAAAAAAAATGTGGGTTTAGTCGGTCATATTGGAGGTGCTGAAAAGGATTGGTTATTTGACTGAATTTTCTAAAGTTTTACAGAGAATTATGAATCAATGCAATGTAGAAGAGTCTAGGCTGCTGAAGCCTTGTAATTAGAAATTACAGAGGAAACAATTCGAAAGATCTGTCAATATTTATAGGAGGTGCCAGAAGTAGTAATGCAATTCTCTTCATTTTCGTCCTCAGACTGAGTATAGGTCTATCGAAGATGGATTATATTTATATAAGAGGTACGAGAAGGGGGTGCTTAGTCGCTTTATTTTATCATTATAACGTAATGCACTAGGTAACCAGTAGTGTTACTGCAGTATACGAAAGAGTAGTTAAAAAAGTAGGATTGAATTTCGGTACCACAAGGTTTAAACCGATATAGTACATTTCCGATCTCTAATTACGACCTGACAATGTACTAGGCTGTACTACATTTTAAAAAGGTTCTGAAAATGTGCGACAGTTATCGTGTCTACTAACCGGACAGGCGAACGGGCATCGCTCTATAGAATTAACGAGTCATGAAACTCATTTGTTCAAAAAATATTTGGTGCTAAAACCGCTTCCGTCTGGAAATTACGTTTTCGCAATATCAATTTCCTGAAAAATGAAATAGTCCTAGAAATTGCATTTCTCAAATTATATCATTTCACAACAATATAAAAAGATCTTTCCAACAATATGATTGAAAAAAGTTTTTATAAAAATTCATGCGTAGCACAGTATGTTCAGTTAAAACGCGATGACGTCATAGTGTTTTTCCTGCATTCTATGAACGCATAGATTAAACTGTTTGTTTCTAAAGCAGTCATTTCATTAATTTCAATTCAGCCAATCGCAAGATGAAAACTCATAGCTTTAATACCAGCGCAATAAAATGCAATGAATATTCTGATACAAAACAAGACGTTTACGCCGTCTGCCTTTAAAGATAAATTTTGGATTTAATCTGCACGTGGCTCTAATGTAAGGACATCATTAAGTATTGCCCATTATTGTTGAGATTAACAACTCTTACATTATTCGCCAATTAATCGTCCTTAGTCCCAGCTGTACCTCTAATTTTCATTAATTTGCAGTTAGCGAAAGAAAAACGGTTAATACAGTTATCCCTTTGTCGATTTCTTTTTTTGTCTCATTCGCATTATGTCAGACATTAAAGAAGATGTACAAAGGGATGAAGGAATTTAACATTTCACTTGGCCGGGCAACGTAAGTGCTAAAAGTATAAATCTTTGCAGACCCAAATATATTTTGGTCGTTTTATTGTACAGAGTGGCGCAATAGAACGTGCATATTTAAAAAAAAAAAAGATTAAAAAATAAATACAAAAGGTATGGTTAAAATAAATCTAAGGCATTGTAGAGTAATAAATGGAGTTTTTTTTTTTTTTTTTTAAATAACATCATCTAAATGGTGACCCTCTCTACGACGGCACTCCTCTAACCGCAAACGAAAATTATTGAAAACTTTCTTCAGTAATACTGGTGTAATGGCTGCCATTTCACCACGGATATTCTCCTTGAGCTGAACGATGTTTCTTGGATTTTTATTGCAGACTTTGTGTTTGAGGTATCCCCACAAAAAAAAAGTCAAGAGGCGTCAAGTCTGGACTATGTGGGGACCAAGGGATATCACCTCTTTTCGAAATCAGTCTGCCAGGGAACATCTGTTTCACCACCGCCATGGAGTCATTTGATGTGTGACAGGTAGCTCCACCTTGTTGGAACCAAGTTCTGGAATTCACTATTCTTGAACTTTTAATTTCTGGAGCCAAAAATCCGTCCAACATCTCAACATAGTGTTCCGTATTAACCGTGACGTTTTGGGCCCGCGCATTTTCGAAGAAAAAAGGACCAATTATTCCTCTGCCAGAGATTGCTGCCCATACTGTCACTTTAGGACTATGCAATGGTTTCTGGTTTTTGAATTTTGACGGTTTACGAACCCATTCATAAGGAAATGAGCCTCGTCAAAGAAAAGGATATTGTGAAATTTGGAAAATCGATTAAACATTTCATTAGCAAATGCGAGCCTTGCTATGAAGTCAGATTCTTTCAATTCTTGTGTTAATTGCAGCTTATATGGATGCAGTTTAAGATCCAATGTTAAAATTAGTTGCAAACTTCGTTGCGATAATTGTAAGACAGACGATCTCTTGCGAGTCGACATTTGTGGATTTCCTCGTACTGACTCCATAACTCTCTCAACATTGTCTTCGGTTCTAGATGTTCTTGGGCGACCATTTGCTTGTGGTTTAAATGTTGAACCGGTCTCTTCAAAACGTTTTACCCATATTTTAATTAAATTAGCACTCGGAGCTTCACTGGTTCGCCGTAGTCCATATTCAGCACAATATAGTTGCCTAGTAGCAATACATGAACGAAAGTTCTCGTAAAATGCGCGGACGCAATATTGCGCCACCCTGTATTTCGAGGCATTTAGAAAATCAACAAGAGCGTAAATTATCTGCGTCAAATGTTACTGAACGAATGGGTTTGAAATTATGTAGACTGCTAATTGGATTAATGTCAATGACACAAATCATTTGTAATTTCTCACGTAGTCCTGTCGTAAGGATGTATCCAAGAAAATTCTAATAGCTCGATGTTTGTACAGTGAGCAAACAATCGAAACTTCCTTTAAATAATTGTTCAGAGAAAGAAGGAGGGGAGAAAGTACAAATAATTGTAAGGTTTCGAAATAAATAAATTGTAAGGGTTCCATAAAGGCGACATTAGGACTACAATCATATGGCTGGCAACATTTGCTTGTATTATATTATATCTTAGGACCTAGTTTGAAAGCGACGCTCTGAGGAACTGAAGCGTATTTGTTTTTATTGCGGGCACACATGGAATGCATGAAGAAAGAAAAGGTATTGAAGAATAAAAACTGTTCAGTCAAGACCACACGTTCTTCCAAAGTATTTATTGGTCAAAACTTGAAGAACTGAGTAGAGTATTATTATGTGGGTCATCCATGTAGTGATTTTAAAGCACCTGTCTAGAAGTACTGAACGCTGATAAATATCTGTCATCTGAAGTATTATTTATTTAGTGAAAGGTTTGCTATTTATGAATATGGATTGTTTAACAACCAAAGAACGCGTAAAAATAACTAAAACTTACTGCAAAGGTGATGCGTCAAACGTGGGCTTTCAATCAAGTAAAATTTTCTTCTGCCATGAAGCTCATTTCTCACTCGTTGGTTACGCCAACAAGCAAAACTGTCGCATATGGAGCTCGGAGAACCCAGAAGTGATTGTGAAAAGCCATTGCATCCGGAAAAAATTATTGCTTGGTGCGTATTATGATCTAAAGGAGTCATTGGGCCTTATTTTTTCGAAAATTACCTCAAAAGTATCTGCTGCAACCAATCCAGGGGCGGTCATTCATATTTCAATTTTCATCGAAATCATAGCTTTATGTGTATTTAATTTAACTTTATTTTTGAAACCGAAAAATGGATAACCTGGTATAAATTGATGGATTTTGTGCACATCAATGGTCCCTTTGTAATTTCTAAAGCGAAGACTACAATCAGTTATGCTCTTAAGTTGATGTAAGTCAGTCCACCTGACTGAAATTTCTGTACTGTTTTTTTTTTCAGTTTGAACTAGTACCTTTGGAAATTTTCCATGAATGCCACCGATGGGTCGTGGATCCCCCTTTGAGAAGCTGGTTTAATACAAAATTTACTTCAATGTATTGCATTTCTTCCGAAAAAAAGAATATGTTCTCCCCTCCCTCTAGATGAGGGTTAAAATATGGCGCCTCAGCAATTATCTTTTAAAAAGTATTTTTTCACAATTTTTGAAACATTTTTTTGCACAATAACGAAGTTACTTCAAAAGACTGCTTTGGTGGCAAATTTACACAATGAGAAATATTTATTTTTCTCCTCTAACAACGCATTATAAATGTAATCCTACTTGCTTTCCCACATGCACAATAACTTTTGTCTTTTGTTTGTGTCGTTTGTTGTTATTAATGGGATTCCTTAATTTTGTTTCGACTTTAAGTAAACATGACAGATCGTTGTGTTTGGCTTTGAAATATGTATACATCATGTTAGGCTTACAATGCGTGTATGGCTGATGCTACTTCTGTAGTTGTTGTTACAGTTGTCCTCAGTGACGGCAGCCCCATACACACACACACACACACACACACATACAAATGCAATGTCGCCGCACGAGGTCGTTGACAGCACAACTTTTGACCAATATTTTCATTTGTACCACCCGCATTCTTTAGTCACGAGTCTTCCGGCAGACGCATTGTTTTTGTCATGTTCGTGCCATTTGACGTTAAATTTTAATCAAACATTTTCAGTTTGTCTCTCGGCCGTCGGTCCGATTCTTTGTCGTATCTTTTTTTTGGCGTAGAAAATGCCAGCATTTGTTCACAGCTCCTTCCCTTCCTCCTGTACGGAGTCCAACACATTGTTTTTGTATGGCATATTTATATTTTACTTACTGCGATTGTTGTTATACCAAGTAAGAAAACACATGGGCGGTCTCAACATTTATAGCTTCCTTAGTTTTTAATAAACGACCATAAAGGACTTGGTTTCTTTCATTTTATTTTGTTACTTTTGTTCAACATAAAGAAGAAAGCGACATAATTTATTGCGTTTATTACTGAATATGTCCGACATTTTGCAGGAGCGTTTCTGTGCACAATTCCGAATATGACGACATCGAAAGTAAAATCTGTGTTGTAAAAATATTTTTCGCTGATATAGATTCGTTTTTTTTTTCTTTTTTTTTTTTTTTGACAAACTTACATTACGAAGTATAGGAAAGTGTGTTTCATGGATGCAAAGTAAATATAGAAATGTAATTCAGAACTTTCAGAACTTCGGCTGGATTGTGTTGTGTTATTACACTTTGATACTGTCTGAAAAATGAACCGTATTGTAAAAGGTAATTCATCGACAATAAGTTAGATGACGATATGCAACAAAAACCGCATTCGGTTTTCAGGACGGATGATATCTTCACCAAATTATTGACCTTTGTGAGTATTGTGAAATATTCAGATTGATTATTTCACACTTCTCTTGAGTGGGCGGTTAAAGGTCCAATTTACGATTTTTATACTGTCCGTAAGTGACCAAAATTTTGGAGACAGACAGGCTTATATATCCACCACTATGCATTGCGACCCACAATATCACAGATTGCGTACCGGTTCATTGCAATCAATATAAATGGGTGTGGTTTCAAGGCGCTACGTTGTTTAGTACTTTTATTTGAGTTGTGGATAGTAAACGATCTCAGAGATGGCAAAACGAACACCGTAGTGGTCGACGAATGGAGGTGTCCACGCCACAAAATTATATTGGATGATCATCGGGCTGAAGGTGCGTGAGCTAGCTGAAATGATAGACAAAAAGTGATATACATCGTATATTGACCAAAGATTTGAAGATGAGAAGCTGTGCGCAAGATGGGTGCCGCGCTTGCATTCAATAAAGAAAAAACAGAAGGAATAAAGCCAAATATTTGCGTCGATTTATAACCATTGATGAGACATGAAACTACCACTTCATATCTAAGACAAAGAAACAGTCAAAGCGGTGAGCTGGAGAGGGAAAATATGAAGAATCTTGGAGTGAACTCTTCATATGACAAAGATCATTTATATGCGGACGTGCTTTGAAAGACACTTTTCATATGAAGAAGTGTCCTAATAAACATTTTTATATGAAAAGTGCCACTGTTATCCATGCACTTTTCGTCATGGAAAGTATTTTACACTACACTTTCCTTCATCGTAAGTAATCACCTTGACGGGGTTCTTCTTGAAAAGTATCCCCATGACAAATTGATTAATAGAAAGTGAAAACTGTCGTTTATGACACCTTTTTATGTGAAAAGTGCCTTTTAAGACATTTCTATATGAGAAGTATCTTTTTGTCGTGTTTCGTATATTGACAAAACTGTCTTGGAAGACATTCAATAAGGAAGTCTCGTTCAGTGCCAAAGTATTTTTCTCCAGGAATAGTTTTTAAGCGGAAAATGTTTTTCCAGACATTTTTGGAAGAAGAATAATTGTTTATTTTATATTTAGGTATGCCAGATAGCTTTTGTACAAATGTGCACCGCAACTAAGGATGATGAAAACATATTGCATCTGTTTATGTAATAAATTTAAAATCTAAATTATTACCTTAAATTTTATGTAACAATTATATGTATGTAAAACAGAAAGGGATTGGTTGTTACTTATCACAATATAGCTTTTTTACATCAACTGTTATTGGATTGCCAATATTAATTATTAATTATATTATTATATTGCATTATATTAGTAAATATCAACTAATTCGCAACAACTGCCCATTAGTTAGAGGTATATCAACTACGATATAGTTAACATTTTACGTAATTTTTTTTTTTTGATGTGATATTGATCTCAAGCGGAATTTTCGTTTTACATAAAAAATGTATGCAGCTGACTGTAGCGACATTTTTGCCAGCTGAAATATCCTGTTGCTTTCCATTTGGGTAGTACGCAGCTCTTAATGAAAACTGTGTATTGCATGGATTGATGTTTTAATAACTATTACTTGTTGAAATGTTGATTGTTTTGATAGCAACCAATTTTTAGACGTTTAAAAGATAGAAATTAGAATTTTTCCCGTAAGCCCCTGTAAATGGTTGTGTCATATTTGAAGTTGCCAATATAAAAAATGATTTAAAAAGATGTTTGTTGCTGAATTGTTGTCACTATTCAAGATCATGGCGTCTGTTTTTTGGATGCGCATGGAATAATTTTTATTGATTATCTCCAGAAAGAAAAAAACATCAAGTGAGAGTAGATGATAAAATTATGGAAAAAAGGCCGCATTTGGAGAAAAAGAAAGCGTTGTTTCATCTAGACAATACCCCAGTTCACATATCCACTATTGCGATGGCCAAAATTAATAAATTAAAATTAGCATTTCTTCATCACGCACCTTATTTGCCACATTTAGCACCCTTGCACTATTTTGTATGTCCAACCAACCTTGAAAAAATGGCTCGGTGGTAGAAGATTTGCCAGCAATATAGAGATGGAGTCTGCGGTTGACGACTATTTTAAGGAGTTTGAATATTCCTGGAAAAAATGTATCGAGCTAAAAGGAGATTATGTTGAAAAATAAAAAAAATGTCAAATTTTTTTGTGTCGTCTTTGTTAGGTCGGCTAGTTTTGGGGCCGCTCTCGTAATAAGAACATCTTACTTTCATACTTTGACATTAAATTCTCCCAGAACAATTTTAATGCCGTGACCAGAGCTGCGGCAATGCCTTCCTGTTTTCAGCCATTCATTTCTCAATTGAAAAATACGTCTTATGTTAAGATGTTGTTGATGAATGGTTTAAAAAGGGAGGGAAATTAAAAATATGAATCGAATTACTATTTAACCCGGCAATGAATTATTTTTTCCACTGTTAGTGTTTTTTTTTTTTTTTGTTTCATTTGTAGAAAATCAGAACTTAGTTTTCGATTAATTTGTCTGACTTTCCTTCTAAATTATAAATTATAAAATTCGGTGATACATTTAAGCGTTCAGACTTATGAAATTGGATCGTTATTGGCTATTTTTACAAAAATAAACTTATGGCTGGATGGATCGCTTTATAATATTATTAGGTGCAGCTTAACAAATACATTTTTTAGAGATAAATTTAATTTATAGCAATTTGCGCAAAATCTGAAATAGGTATCGATACCGAAATAACAATTTCCATTTGAATTAAATTTGTCAACAATAAAATATATGATGCATATCATTTATATTTATTCCTTCAAAAAAAAAAGGAATGGGCCTATATATCGTTTGATTTGAAGCAAAATGTGACACCCAGGAGTACCGAGTACCTTTTCACCAAAATTATTTCACAACTTTTGCAGTTGTTTGAGCGATGATCGTCTGTCTGACTGTTTGAAGTTCTTTAAAACTTGGCATTGTAGCGCGGAGGCTTGTAAATGAACTACATTGGGCTATCTCTTCTGATACCTCCCAAACAGATTGGCCGATTTCCCGAAAATAAGTATAGACTGTGTAGCCTAGGTTTTTGTTCTCATGAGACAGGTCAACCACGCCCCCTGCGTTATCTCCAATACAAGTATCCAGTGTAATCAATATATTCTCAGATTCGCACTATCTAAACGGTGGCCAAATTGAACACACATTATGCGTGTAGTAAGATAAGTTCTGAGAATGAAAATTAATGGAATTGCTCCACACTTCTGGTACCTCCCAGACAATATAAGGAAACTTAATTATTCCACTACAATCTCTAATTCGTAAACGAATACTTAAATGTTTGTCAATTGCGTTGCGCTATAACACTCGGTAGAATTTGGAACAAATCGATCGGATAACCGCTGGTCCCTAGTCCCCATTCAAATTACCTAATTTAACCCATTTATTACTACATTCATTTCTTTCATGCAAATACATAACATTTAGTGTAGTTGAGCACGCATCTGACATTTGGCAAACTTACTTCAAGGAATGAAAGTGGTCTTTCCTTCTAACACTCTCTTACTTTTGCACCAGGGCAAACGGGAGTTGGGTAAAGGTTAGCCTGGTTGAAAATTTTCTACTTATCCATATACTCGTATATTTGAACATATTTTGTTATTATAATCCTTTTTTTGGGGGGGTTTTAATTGACTCTCTCAAACCTTTATCGACACTTTCGGTTATTAGATTTTTCACAGTACTTATGACAAATGCCAGAGGGAATACATGAAGATTATTTCAGAATTTCCCATTCATTATTACATTCATTGACATCACCACACTGCAGGAGATTTGGAAATAAACAGAAAATAAACAGAAATAATTGACCAGCTAAGGTCGTCAAGGTGTAGTATAAAGTTATCTAACTTGGAAAATTTTAATTTTTTTTGCTTTAGTTCTGACGATAATATTACGATAGGAATGGTCTTCAAAAAAAGTTACAAAAACATGATTACATGCTCATATTGTCTCTTACAGTTTGAGAGGTAAGAATTCAGAACATATTTTTCCCCGAATTTTCAAAATTTTCAAAAGAAAAAAACTAAGACATCGTCTGAAAGACGTATAGGACATTATATTTCGGTTTAACCGTCGCCGCCTTTTTACGGTGGCTGACATGTCGTTCCGTAACATTCATATTCCAAATAAGTTATATAAATACATACATACATGTATATATATAGTATATATATATGGCTCAGGATTTATCATTTTGAGATATTAAGCGTCTTTTTGTATTATGTGCTGGAATTTTGAAATCCCGATTAGACAACAGCTTGTGTCTTAAAGACATAAACAATGGAGATACAAAACGTATTTTATACTCTTTGGAGATATTATGTAACTCCCAACACCCCTGAAACCATTTTTTTTTACAATCACAGATATATCTGCGTTTACAATGAAACACGACTTAAGTAAAATTACGAAAAAATCAAGTTTATTCCTTATTCGATATTGTTCACAAGTTGTAGAAAATATCTCTAGAAATTTATATAAAAAAGAATATGTTTTTATTGTTTAATTCTTTGAGTGCACATTCTCGTCAAAGCGTGGTTCCAAAATTCTGTATATGTCGAGTGTTTTGTCAAATTTTCATAATAACACTTCAAGAAAACCTTTACAGTTATATTGGGGGGAAAATATGAGACCAGCGTTGTATTGTATTCAGAACAATTGGTAAAAGGCATATTGACATATTGGAAAATTACCTAAAATGTACTTTTTAAGTGCAACTAAAATATTTAAATAGAGTTAAAATATTTACATACTTACTGATTGCAACGAACTCAATTGGAAGTTAATAATATGTTCAGAAATATTAAAGGTCTTATTCATATTATTTATTAAGCACTAACTTCGTAGAAAAAACGCCATACACGACATACATTTCCACGTGTCCTTATCTTTTATAAGTATATGGTACTTCTTGTCGAAGTAAGCCAGAGTGTGGTATATGGTGGCTGTTATGTCAGGCACCATGTTAAGAATTACACTGTGACCGTAACCACTATGATAACATTTTTAGTCTTACTGCCGTAGCTGCGGCAAACTGCATACAAATTTTGCCTGGGGGTAGTAAATGCAAAATTACATTTAGTGCATCGGATGGAGTAGTGCGAATCGCACCAGTCATCCTTTGAACCTTGGCCAGTATCTTACAGTATGTGGAATTCTCAAGAGCCTTCCATCAGACGACATCTCCATACAACATTATCGGCCTTACTAGTGCAGTATACAACCAGTGAACAATGCGTTTCCCTATTGCCATCTTTCACATATATAGCGCCACATATTTACCAGAATGTTGAGTTTGAAATTTAGCTTCTTGTCCAATATTACTCCAAAGTATTTTGCAAAGTACGCAAAAGGAATTTCAGTAGGTGGAATCTTGTGAACAGAACCACTTCGGAGGTGCTTGGATTTACTCCAAGATCATTTTCCCTAGCCCGCTTCGTTACTGTGAGAAGGGAAGAGAAAAACTTCTCCCTACCTTGTATTGCCACATGGTCTGCCTATGCAACAACCTTGACACCCGCCTCCTCCAAAGAGAACACAATGCTGTTCAGAGCGAGGTTCCACAGAAAGTCGCCCTGGGGTGTTCCCCTACTAACAAATCTTCTTAGTTCCAACCACCCTAATTTAGCCCTGATACGTTTCTTTGTAAGAAGATCGTACGTTAGTCTCTTAATACTGACGTCTACTACCAGGTTTGATACTGCTGCGATTATCGTATCGGAAAAAACATTAGTAAACGCCCCTTCTATATCCAGAAAGTATACTCCTTGACGGCGAGTGAACCCTCAACGAATCCGCCCAAGTCATGCAGGGTAGTCTCAGTGGACTTACAGTAAGCATGTTGTCTATCCGAAAGCAGCTTCCGGTCTATGTTTGTCCTAAGATAGCTGTCAATGAGTCTCTCCAGTGTTTTGAGAAGAAACGATGACAGGTTTATAGGTCTAAAATCTTTTGGTCCCGTATGGGAGATTTTTCCGGCTTTGGGAATAAAGACCACCTTGGTCTCCCTCCACATGGCAGTGATATAAGTTAGGCTGATACATCCGATATAGAGTAGTCTATTTTTTATCCGTTATATTGCATATTTGAGTAAAATCTAGTGGCTAATTATACTCCTTATCATACGTACCATAAAAGTGGCCGATTTTGCCGATATATTTTGTTCCTCATACATATCCTTTTTATATTCGACTGAAATTTTCATATCCAGGAAAACAGTGCAGAAAACAATTTTTTTATATACCTTAACTTAGGACTATAACAAGATGAGTCCATGAAGTCTCCTCTGCTGAGATACCAAATTTGACAAAAATCCAATTTTGGCCTGCAATTTAGAATTTAGAGTGAGTAACTCTATTCATCCATAATTTTAATTTTTTAAGATTGCTGAAGATAATGGGGCAGGCATTCTAATGAGCATGCTTTTAAGTGCCTGGATAAATTTTCTGTCTTACGAATGCAACTGTATGAGCCAACCATCCCATTCTAATGCTTCCAATACGAAATACCAGATTTTAGTGTAACCACTTTCTTAGAATTCGCAAGTTTCATTGGTCTACAATTACAGCAGTCTACATATTTTCTGGAATGAAAATCAACTTTTAAATCTGGCATTGAAACTTAATATTATATTTTAGTTATACCTATTTAAATTTTAAAGACTTTAATATCATCATTTTTACCGCTATCGAAATTGGCCAAAGTTGAAATAGTAAATATTTCGAATTGCTGCTCTCACGTACAATTTACAAAGCAAAGCTGTCAAATTCCGTTAAAGGAATGCAGGGTGAAGTTATTTATGAGTCAGTTCGATTGACTTCATTGTATTTTTGATGAAATTCTGGAAAGGGTTAATGCCTCCCTTTCCAGAATGACATTTTATGAATTGAGCTGGTAAGCAAAATTTCCTATTTCCTTTTTTTCATCTACCATCTCTATTTTTTTAGCGTACCATAATTAGTTACTTACTGAATAAGCTTTTACAACATCATAAACCACTTTGAAATGTGATAGACTTCAATATCATATTAAGTAGTTTGCTCTCGAAATCCCATAGCCGATATAATTGTTTTACAAAATTTCTTGTTAACAAAATTTCTTGTTAAAACAAGTAAATGCAATATTGGGTTCTTCTTTCAACAAAAGGATCCTACCTTAACAACTTTACCATGAAATGGAATAAACCTAACGATATTTAAATAAAATTTATTAAAACTGAAATCAGACATCCTAAATAAGTACACACATTAGATCAGAAATCAACCATCGTGCATTATGAGCGGTTTGGAAAAAAATGTAAATCTTTTTGCGATTGCTTACCGGTCTATCCGATTTGAGCATAAACATATATATGTTTTAATGTTTTTAAAACTAAGCCATTGGTTTCTGGACTCTTCGATTTTGTGCGAGCTACATAAGGGCATTAAAATGGAGTACTAGATGAAATGCTTTCCATAACTATTTTTCCAATCAAATTATTATCACTGCTTAAATTTCCATACACACCTGAAAAAAATGGAGGTATAAATCAATTTATACGGCAAAAAAGGAATATCTAGAAGACAGCGTCCAGAGTATTAAACAGTTTGGAACTGTAAAATTGTTAACTTAATTATGAAAAAAACCTTTTGCAGTTTGGATTGACCTGTATCATGCAATATTTAATTTTTCTCATTAGTTTTATTTCCCTCCATTTCGCCTATTTTTAATACAGTTTAATTTAAGTGCTGTAAGTTAATAATTACTAGCTAATTTGATGTTATATTCTAAGTTATATTTTGTTTTTGTTTTTTTAATTCCAGTAGTATTTATTTTATTCACTTTGTAATTTGCTTAATATTGGCCAAAAGGCCAAATTTGCTTGGCAAAATTGTGGTGCTTTCCATACTTTTGACCCATTTAGGTTCATACTTTTAATACAGCTTCACTAAACCCGATCAAATTTGGTACACATTCAGAGATCAATAGCACCTGAAAAAAAGTATTATTAAGTTCATTCTGGCACTCCGCACTCTTTTGCACCAATGCAAAAGGACGTTGCCAAAAGGTACGTGCAAGTCAATTAACCTGACTGAAATTTCTGTAGCAAATTTAGATGCAAACTCAAAAATTCGGAAAAAGATCATCCAAACTTTAGAAGGAATTTATTTCATGATGTCTTGTTTTCGCTTTCGTTAATTTAAGGTATATCCACTGTCATAAGGCAAATTATCTCCGACCAGGAACGACGTCCGTGGAATATAAATTCGTCTCATTCGTAAGCATAAAATTTAATTTTCTATATATATTTCGATTTTTTTTTACATATTTTCGTTGTTTTTTGTTATTTCTTACTTCAGATGAATTATGTAGTTATGTGTGCGTTGTATTTCCTGTTTTTTCGTCCTCGACATACAGATTTCTCAACAAAGTTAAATTATTATTCTAAAGAAATTATTTAAATTACATACATATTTGTAATTCAGATGGCTAAGAAATTTGAAAAATTTGCATTTACATTTTAACTTTTACATTTTAAGTAATATTGAAATAATTTATAAATGCTAACATGAAATTTTACAAATATTGAATTCTCTCTCGAAAGTAGAACAGTTGTGTTTATAAGATTAATTCTGTTTTAATTGTTGCTAGTTGTTTGTTTTTAAATTTCTATTAAATTTCCACTGCACAGAATAATAATATATTATTTGTTATTGACTTCAAAATATGATGAAGAAATATTAATCCTCACTTTTTTACCATCTCCCATTGGGAGAATAATATAAAGTAATGCAATGGACAGAAACTAGGATAGTTTCAATACATAAACTATGACTCACATGGAAAAAATTAAACTTGAGAAAATCAGTCAATTTGCATGGGAGTTATTTACTATGAGCGATTGGTCGATATAGTCAATTTACAATTTCTGGCTGTGCAGGCTGTTCAATTGTCGAATCTTCCAATAAACCAGACAGGCAGACGGACACCACCCAGTAAACAATCATTTCTGAAACATATTTGGTCAAAAGATACTTGGTACTTTAAACGCTTTCTTCTGGGTGTTACATCTTTGCGGTGAAAGTAAGACGTATCAGCAACGCCGCACTGGCCGGGGTGGCCAAAAATGGTTAACGTCAATGTTAGAATTCGAACGTTTTTTTTTTTTTTAATTTTTTTTGTAACACTCTGGTTAGATCATACCTAAAATATCTTTTAAAACTTTTTCTAAATTTTAAAATTACAGTGGTTCAAAGTTAAGGTTTGTGTACAGTATACGAAATTTATGGAAAAGCTCCAAATTTAAGGTTCATTTATAATACTAAAAATTTAATTATTTGAATGTGACGGCTACCAAAATGTATAACTATATGTATAATGTAAGTATAACTATAATGTATAATGTAAGTGGTGCCTTTAGTTATAATTACAACACTGTTTTTGTGTACAAATATTGATCATATGTCAGATCCCGTTAGAAAAAGATAGTAGTGAGGCATTGTCAAGATTTTTCAGCAACAGCGAACTTTCGTAGAGAATTTAAAAGAAAGTAGAGATAACACTTTTCCAATTTTTTGGTATTTTGTAGCTACAAGTATGTATTTTAATATATTTAAAATTCCGCTGCTCGATTTTGCACGAATTTCTTTTATGATTGTTTTTCAGTGTCAACCTCATTGCGGATTCGCACTATTTTTCAATTGTGGCTAGAGATAAAGCAAAACAGACCATGCGATGTTATGCATCATGTTAAAGATTTTGTCGAAAAGCATTTTAAACGAGTATTATTAGAAAGTGAACAACAGAAAATAAAGCTTACTCTATTAAAATTCTCTAACAATTGGTCTAAATATCATCGCATTAGAGACAGATTTGGAACTGAGTTGAGTGACTGGCTAGATAGCGAACTATTTTTTGAAATCATTTGTAATGTAAGTATCCGTGTAAAGTTTTGGTATTGCAAGAAAACTTAATTATTTTATACTATATTAGGAAGCAAGTACAAGTCGTAAAGGCCGACCGAATATTTCTTATGAAGAGGGTTCAATGCGAACAAAAAGGAGGCGAGTGGAGGAACTTGTCGCTTCTACTTCATCTGAAGCTATTAAAAAAGCCGCAGAAAGGTTAACAGGTTCAAATACTAATGAAAAACTTTCTGTTGAAAGTGCTCTAGCATTATACATTGATATGGATTTATCTATGAGGCAGCACAATATGATGAGGAAAGTAGTAAATTCTATTCACAAAGATTGCTTTCCATCATACTATATGATTGCAGATGCAAAAAAAAAAAGATTTTGCCTGATGACATTCAATTAACAGAATCTTCTGCGGAGGTACCCTTACAGAAGATTTTGGATAAAACCGTAAGAAGCATTTTAGATGAAGCATTTGAGCATTTGAGCAAAAGAGAAGTATTCAAGCAAAATTTAAGTCTGAAGTGGGTCTTATAGTTGATAAGGTTAAGACGGGGTATGGCACAACGAATGATGGCAATACTGCAAGGCGCTTCTTTCCCAATGTCGAACTTTCAGCTCAGATTACTAATGTAGATGTAAGGTTAATAAAATATTTTTCAATTATTTTAAGAACACTTTCAAGTGGTCATTATATACATATACATACATCAAATTTTGATAAGCTTTTAGAAGATACAGCACTTTTATATTTCAAATTACATATATATCCTTGTTATTATATGCCTTCAACTGTGCATAAAATTCTAGTTCATGGTATAGATTTTATTAAATATTCCACTATTCCCATTGAAATGTTATCAGAAGAAGCAATAGAGACAAGTCATAAAATTATAAGAAATGCAAGATTGAAACATACGAGAAAAATAAGTAGGATTGCCTCCATGGGAAACCTAATAAATTATCTTATTCTGCAGTCAGAGCCATCAATTTCGATGCATAGTCAGAAAATACTTTTAAGGAAAAGTGATATAAATGATCTGAAAGAGTATTTAGTTACAAAAGAAAGGTTTCAGAGCATAAAAACAGCGAATCTGGTAGAATCTGAAAGTGATGACAGTGATAGTTGTTAATATATTTTGATTGCCTGTAATACCTACTATATATATTTTATGTATGTATGTATATTGAATATGTTATGTTAAATAAATAAAATTCATGTTTCTAAATTTCTTTTCACTGAATTAATAATTTTTGTAAAATTTTGCTCTTATATGATCACAATTTACAAATTAAAATAATTTTTTAATTTATGTTATCTGTATGTTTTTACGATTTTTTTGAAAACTAACAATATGCTACAATATAACTAAATATATTTACATGCAAAATTTCAATCTTTTTGGATCGGAACAGATAAAAATAGGAAACTTATTGAAAAAGTTAAAAAAGTGTGAAAGAGGTATTGACAATTTTCGTGGACAAATTGCATCTTTTTCGTATCAAGGATATAAGGGTGGTGGGCGTGTCCTTTGAGATAATTTCATAAAATTTATCAAAGTTATCCGGAATATATCAGAGACCAATCGAGCCAAGTTTTGTTCAATTCCAGAAACAACTTTGGAAAAAATAAGTTTTTTTCATTACAGGATATAAGGGCGGTGGGCGTGTCCTTGGACCGATTTTCTCTAAACTTGTTTTTTTCCTACTTATAAAAGCAATGTGTACTAATTTTCATTCTTTTCTGAAAACTCCTTCTATTTTTGGCCACCGTTTATATGAAAACTCGACACTTTGCGCCGTAGCCATAGAGGAGATTGCCGAGGTTCTAAATATTTCTCACAGATCTCGAAATTTAATAATAAAATTCAATAAGTACAGGATGGCACACGAATCATGCTGTGTTGTAACAATAACTGTTAATGGGGATGGTTATTTAAAGATGTTGAAGGAGTGTTTTTTACCCCGAACTGCGCCGAAGACTTATCCGTATCAACAGCGTTTGGTTTCAGCAATATGGAGCAACCACACACATGGTCCGCCGGTTATGGCGGAGCTCCAGTAAAATTTCCCAAAACAAATTAATATCCAGAATCTCTACTTTCCGCCGGCCACCAAAGGCATATTATGTTAAGCAAGACGTGTACAAAACGGAACCAAGGAATTTAACTGAATTGAAGAATTCCATTAAAGAAATAATTGAGACGATCCCAATCATTTTTTGATCATATGTCGGATATGCGTGAATGAGCATGGAGGTCGCTTATCGGTCAATCATCTTCAAAACCAATTAGTTATATAAAATTAAACTGAGTTTTTGAATTTCGTATTGTAGTGCAGTTGGTGCTCCACCCTGTAAGTCAATAAATTCTTTAATGGGGAAGTTGGCAAGGCTAACCATCCATATCGAATTTATAGTCTTTCAAAACAGCCACGTATAAATGTGCCAAAAATATAGGGTTATACATTTTTCGATTTCAAGTGAACTTAAACACACATTGAAATACAATGTCATTTAAATGGCCGCTTATGAATTGGTTGCTGCAGTGAATCATTTTGTGGTAATATTTGAAAATAACACGGCCCAATAACACCTCCAGGGCATAATGCGCACTAAATATCACTTTTTCCGGATGCAATGGCTTTTCCACAATCACTTTTGGGTTCTCTGAGTCCCATATGCGACAATTTTGCTTGTTGACGTAACCACCGAGTGATGAATGAACCTCATTGTAGAAAAAAACTTTGTTCGATTAAAAACTCGCTTTAAAAGCTCCACTTTTATAGTAAGTTTTAACTATTTTTACGCGTTCTTTGGTTGTTACACGATTCATATTTGTAAATGGCAATCATTTCACTAGATAAGTAACTCTTCAGATGACAGGCATTTAACAGCTGACATCTTTGCCAGACCGGCGGTTTTGAAACCGTTAAGTAGATAACCCTTTATTTTGAAAGTCAATTTTCATTTATGCTTGAAAATATTAGACATTGCCACAGTCAGTTTCTCACTCTTTAAAATAATATTTCAAGAATCCGTGATGCGGTTATGTACATGATTTTTTGTGCCCATCTTCAGAAATGTCAGATATATTCAGATACATTAGTCGAAAGCTTAGAATATATTTTCTTTAACTCTGTGTTTACGCAAAGTCGCAAGTCGCGATTAGTCCTAAGCAATTGAAATTATGCAAAACGTTACATTCTTGCAAATATATTAGAATCGTCTGTACGCAAACCGCGGATTGTAAACAGATTAGACCCTACAAATACCCCACTTTTTGGAAAATCGGATTTTCGGTCATCCGACCATAACAACCAGTTAAACTGGTTTTATTCGGAGTTTTTTCTCTGGCGGAAGATTAAATTAAGAATATACGTCTTCATGAGGAAAAAAAGACATTGCATTTTTGAAAACTATTGAAAATTTCTCTTTAAAGGGGGTGTATTTCTTTCCATATATTGAAAAATGTCCATCCGTTAAATGAACCAGAAATATCAAAATTAATATCCAAGACGAAGTTAATATTACTTTTTATATTTGCATTTTACCAACCAGCTCTGACTTATAAAATATAGTGATAGCCAGTGATAATAATAATCCGAATGGGTTGGGAATGTGTTTTAAAAAATTTATTTATGAGTGCTGATTACTTTGATTTTAATATGAAGTTTTTGTAATTTTAACCTTTTTAGTTTATAATTTTACAATTAGTGAAAGACGTATATTAAGTATAGACGCATTTGATGTTGAAATAAATAGTTTTTGAGTCAGACATGAAATCCAAGATATAAATACAATGTAAAGTTAAGCTTGTAGTTATGATATAATATGACCAGCAGAACAGACGGTGAGAGAAGAACCAAACATAATGTTACGGTGCCCAAAGTTGTGTCATCGACGTTCTTGAAGCAAAAGTATAGCAAAATTATCACTTCCCTTAGGGTAGTGTTCCACTCAAATTCTGAATGCCTTTTGAAGCTCTACTTGACATGGAGAGGCTGAAAATTAGAAAGAAAACTCTAAACTCTTCAGAGGGCTATGGAAAACCACCAAATTAACATCAATTGAAAATTGTACAATGTGAACACTATAACACAGAACAGACGACCCTCAGACCCCGGCCAAAAGAGGGTGCTAAGAATCGCCGGAGGTAAACCAAAACAAAAACTTACTATCGGAACTTGGAATGTCCAAATTCTTGACGAAACAGGAAAGCTAAACAACACCATCACCGAAATGAACCGACTTGGAATAGACATACTAGCTGTCAGCGGGACATGGTGGAGAGAATGCGTCGAACTTAGAACATTACAGTGTACCACTCAGGAAACCACAGCGAAATGCACAGAAAAGGCTTAGGTATCATTGTTAAAAATAATATAGAAAAAAATACAGAAAGGAGAAATAAACAACTTCTAATCAAACTTACGTGTATACACGATACAGGTCATTATTTTATCTCCAATATTATTCGATATGTATTCTGGAAAAATATTCGAAGAAACGTCGGAATAAAAGTTTATTTGAAATTCATAAATAATATAAGATATGTACCTATAGATGATACCACACTGATGGCTGATAGTATATCCGGCATACAGAAGCTGGTGGAAAAACTTGCAGGTACACATGAGATGTAAAAAATGTAGAAAAAGTCCTCATCTCAACACAATGTTGAATGTAAAAAACATAGAATTGAAAAAGTAGTTTTAAATGTCTGGGAGTCTTAATAAACGACCATCAAAAAAAATTAAATGCCGCGTAGAAATGGCGAGAAACTTCTTTTTTTAAATACAAATTCACGATATCAACAAAAGTACGTTTTATAAAATGTCCCAATTGGTCAATATGGGGTAGAAGTTTAGACAGTCAAAACCTCGAATGAAAGAAAATTCGAGGCTTTCAAAATGTGAATATTCTGTCGAGTACTGAAAGTAATGAATATTCCGCCGAATACCATAGACTGCCAAAGTCCCCGTTGACGAAGTACTATGAAGAATAAATGTCAATGGATGTCTATAATAAAATAGTGGACTTAGATACCAACACAAAATTTTATAAGGAGTTCTTAAAGGAAAATTTTCAGGCAGTAATTTTTCGGTTAGAAGAAGGTATACGCTAAAAATCAAAAGAGTGGAAATTTCAATATTATTCCTAAATCTTTGAATTTTGTTTGGCTTTTGACACAATGTCGAGACTTTGGGACTAATTAAAGAAGGAGGGCAGAAGATCGAAGCCCTTAAGATTATTTTCCATATAGCGCATATAATAAATAAAAATCTCTATATATGTAGACAGTAAACGTTTTCGAGAAGGGGAGCGATAAATCGCAAAGGTAAATTATTATAAAAAGAACTAATTATAGCTTTCTGAAGACCTCTGCTAAGAAATTACAAATCGGTCACTTTGTATCTGTGTACTCTATCTAAGTTGACTAAATGTCTCATCTTAATTTATAATAAATTTTATGGAATTGAATGAAATATATGAGCTGACTTAGGAAGTTTTATATTTCCAAACGACAAATCTCCTGACATTCCTTGAACTAGGTATGGGAGAGCTTCTAGCATTCGGTGAGTTATTTGCATTCCATTTTTAGACCCACTCGATAGGATCCATAGTTTAACGACTATTCCGAACATCATTTCGAGAAGCATTTACTGAAATTGTTATTTGGGGCGTTCGCCAGATAAATTTATGTGACCGCCGATCCCGATCATGTGCTTAATAGTTACATGTCCTAAACATCATGCCACGGTTGATCTCATAAATTAATAAATTACCAAAAATAATAAATTTATAAAAATCTGCAAATGCAACTCTCAATTTATTAATTACAGAGAAAGGATTGAATTTCGGATTAGTCAAGTTGCATGGGAGATATCAGAAGGGGCGAAGTAGTGCACACCGTTTTCATTTTAAAAGTTAACCAATACCATTTCAATTTCCCATTAGACAGAATTCAGTAAAACTAAATTGGAAGATATGGAACTAAAAATATCTAGGTTAAATCGGTTATTGTGTGGGAGGTAACAAAGGGAGCATGGTTATTTGGTCAGTTTTTCTCAAACTATACACACACAACTATAGTTGATAGATACCAAAAATTGTTATCACACAGGATTTCCTTGAGGCGAGAAATCAAAGTCATTCGTCTTAAACAGGTGGAAATCACTTGATGTCAGCTCTGACTATAAGGTGGGTGCGCAAGAACTTTCCAGCCAATCATGGCTTGGCTAACGCTTGTGACGTTTCACCACGATTGGACTACGTTTTCTCTTGCCGTTGTGACCCACTTTCACCGTCAATCACCCTACACTTCAAAAATCGGGCGATCCGTCTGGAAGGAATTGCAGACTGAAATTCGATCCATAAGGTTTTTTCTGCGTAAACTAGTGAAGCATCTATTCAAAGATACAAATTGTACATCTATTCAAATGGTACAAATTGTTTAGCTCCTGGGCAATCGAAACAGATCTTATTTATGAGACAAGACTTGACAATTTTCATTATTTTATCGACGTTTTATACAATTGACCTTCCAGAGCGTGGTGCACCTCTGACATAGAAATTAGCAAGACAAAACTGATTAAATCAAAATTGCATCTGTCTATCATTTTTGCCTTTATCGAATAAAAGCTGAGAAATATGACATATTTTGTCTTTGCTGGCGTCCGTCTTTGGCGCTCTCTTAAACAATCCTGAGTCGAGAAATCCCAAAATTGCCAGAGTCATTTTTTGAGGATAGCATCTAATGGAAAAATTTTGCCACGCCTTATTTTGAGATGATCACTCATCTGGTTGTCATCGATATTATGGCTAGCAATTGTAATGAATGGAACAGATTGATCTAGTAAGAAAAATTTTGCACGTTCATAGAATGGATGAAATCCAAATTTTCAACTCATAGAAACTGTCCAACCTTGCCTTGCGCTTCTCCACCTGTTCTGAAAATCAAATCAACTTTGCGAGCTAAATGACTTCGACTTGGATGATGATATATGAAGCAAAAAAAAAAAAAAATGCAGCAATATGCCTTGTATCTCGTGACATAATTTGTTTATTTATTTAGTAAGAAAAAAGTTCTACGGCTGTATAATTTCCAGAAATAATGATTTGAATCGGACAACAAAATCATGAAAATTTTCTAAGACTGTGAGATTTACTTCAATATATTATTCGTTATTTTGGATTTCAGATAAATTCCTCTATTCGTTAGAAACGGAAAGAGTGAGACATGAAAAAACCAAGGCTAAGGCTTAAAATTTTGAAATAAATATATTACTTTAGTACGGCTGTCTTAGCTTTCTTAGTCTTATCACGTAATTTTCAAAACCTTATTTGACTTCAAAATAGATTAGCATTTGTAATGGATGCCAACTCGTAACCGTTTTTGGCAACCTGTTCGACAACCTATGTCGAGAATGGGTGCTTAAAGGTATTCTTCCTGAAGGCCTAAGCCATTCTTTACACCTAGCTAGTGAATACCGATCGAACAGATAACTTCGGAGATCCGCAATCGTTAAATTGTTTGTCGTTCAATTTAGATTTGCTAATTGTGGACATCCGGTAATTTAAAGTTACAAATCTCAAGACTAGTAGTTCCATTCGGCACAGTGGCTTTAGCAGATTTAAACGCCTAACAAAGTCCCCTTTATCTTATTTCTGGGTAACTGTAAAGTTAATCGGAAATGAAAACAAACTACAGAAGAGTAATTTCTACGTAGATGGGACAGATCTTACAGGTATTCAAGTCCCGTGGAGGTCGTCTTGGCATGCAGTTGATAAGTTCCTTGGAAATGTATTTAACATTTAACTTTTCTCTTGGTAGACTAATGATTTGATTTATTTGTGAAAAAGAAAAGAAATATTGGGTTAGCGGTGGGGCCGCTTAAATTTCATTAATTACGTTAAAAACCCTTTTAACTTATTGACTACCTACAACCTCTCCTTAAACCTTATTAAGTTTCCGTTTAATTCAGTGTAAGTATATATACTGTATAAGTATATATACTGTATATATACATATATACATATATTTTTTTATAAAGCAGTAACTATGTATCTTCCCTATCTGTGTTAGTTAATCTCTCCTTTGAATTAATATTAAGAATATTTCGTCTTTTGTATATTTAAGCAAAATGTTATAATAATAAACCTACCTTCTGACGTGAAATACATTTGTTTAAAAGATTTTTTTTATATTAGTTTTATTATTGAATCTGTCTTTTCGACATTCACAATAAGTATTTAAATCTTAAACTAAAGATATTAATGTTGGTACTGCCACTGCAATATTCAGCTTTTAGTTCGAAAAACACTCATATAGCCAAATCTAGAGTTTGCAATCTTTTGAGGCGCATATGACCCTCAAACAAAAGCAGGTCTCTCGCATATGGATTGAGATGATCAGTAATTTTATCAATGTAGTTTATGCATGATTTTCTTATCTCTTCTCGGATGGTGGATTGTTTAAGAGAGCGCTAAAGACGGACACCAGCAAAGACAAAATATGTCATATTTCTCAGCTTTTATTCGATAAAGGCGAAAAATTATAGACAGATGCAATTTTGATTTCATCAGTTTTGTCTTGCTAATTTCTACTAGTTCTTTTTGACCGCAGTGATACCATGGGTGTTGATAATCTAGCACCATCTGTCAGTATAATTGTTAGATGATTTACAGCCAAATCAATTTCATTTTCGGTTTTTAGTGAAATATTTTGCCGCAGGTCTGTGCTTATATACATTTTGTATTTTAGCCATTTTGTTTTTTTATTTGGAAAGTAAAAATCGTGTTGTTCTAAGTTTTGCTGGCTATTGGATAATGTTAAAAATGTTGGAGAAGTTAATTTTATATGTTCACGTTTTATGTTTTTTAGAGCCGCGAAGTCAATGACGTCGGGAATTTTGTTTAAATCTGCGGGCCAGTAAGTAGGGTGCCCTGCGGATGGTGCATCCCATTTGTTGGACAGGACAACATCTAATAGTTGTCTGCCTCTTGTTGCGATGAGAAGAGACCCCCAGAACGTATGTTTTGCGTTGAAGTCTCCAGCTGCTAAAAATTTGGAACCTAACTTTTGAAAATATTTGTTAAACTGTTCCTTATTGATGGAGTGCCTTGGCGGGCAGTACAGTGCTGATATAACTACGCCCATAGTGGGGACGTTGATGGTTGTGGCCTGAATATGGTCCGTTTTATACTCTGGCATTAGAAAATGATTGAGATCTTTGTGTACAAGAATTGCTGAGCCTCCACAGGCTCTGCCACTTGGGTGTTTTGTGTCATAGACGTGATACCCATTTATTCGAAAACAATTTTTGTTCGAAAAATGGGATTCTGAAACAAGCAAAACATCTATCTGATGTGCGTACAGAAATTGTTGAACTTCGTTTTTATGTTTTCTTAAGCCGTTAGCATTCCAGAAACATATTTGCAACTGGTTCATTTTTTATTATTTAGTAATATCTGCATTAGCATGCTTTGATTTTGCAACATTTGTTGCAACATACTCTGCATATTAGCCATGAATCGGTCCATAGTTTGTATTAACTTGCCGATGGAGGTTCCACTATTTTCGTGTCAACCGGAATAGGTCACATCTGACACTGAAAAATACAAAAAATACAAAAACTTTTTGTATGGCCAAATTCTTGGCAGTTTTGACACTGTGGTGGACCTTTACATTTGATTGGCTCCTCCACTACAACTCTGCGGTTGAGGAGATACCTTAGGCCATAATTTCAACTCGAAACATTGGTTGAGGAATTTTATTTTTATTTAAAATGTTATGAATTGACTTCACTTCATATCCTTCTTTCTCCAGGGGTCCTTTAACTCCGTCACTGGCACCGAACTATCAATCCCTTTGATGGCAACCACTAAACCTTTGGCAATTTTTAGTTGGTACGTGTAGTAGCTATTCTTCTCAAAATCGAGACTATTGATAAGCTTTCTGTAATTTGTTTCGTTATTTACTTCGATTTTAGTTTCTAAGTTCAGTTTGTTTAAAAGATACTGTAGTAATAGTTACACTATGTTTGGTTCTTCTCTTCCCCATTCGAGGTATTTTATATAAAGAACTGTCGTTTTAGTACTAAAATATTTCATCAATTCTGCAACAAAATATATCCTACTTTAACTTTAGCTAGAACTTAACGTCATTGAATGATCAACGGCAATTTCAAAGATTTGTGTCAAAAATTTTAATTTAAACAATAATCATTCCAATATTTAAAATTAGTATTTAATGTGTTTAATCAATATATTAACACACAAAACACAGCACTATGTGCTGCATACGAAGGCGGAACCTGTTGAAATGCAAAGAGTGACGTCGTCAGTTCATTCCAAATGAACACCAATGAACAATTAATTCGTCCACAATAAGGACTAAACTTGAAAAAAGTAGTCCACAATTATGATGGATTTTGAAATATTAGTACCCATATTGGCAGGCCTCCCGAAATTGTTGCCATCATTGCGAACGTCATTTAATTCCTGCACATCTCATGACAATAAGCTGAGTTATAACTTACCGTGTGATGAAAACAAGTGCAAGGAGCTGACAATAAAGATGGCGACATCGTCGTTGCCATCGCACCAACATCATTAGTTTTATTAACTCTGTTTGCTTTTCCTGGAAGAACTTATGATGCTGAGAACACGAATACTGATTTTATGTTATTGCAGTTAATGCCGTTATAGCAGTGAGTTAACTACAAAGTAAATATTATCTTTGGCAAGCTCGTTAGCATTTGCAGCGTTAGAACGAACAATGGATAAATAACTAATTGAGTTCACGACTACCAGAAGTGATGTACTTGCTGCGTAAAACTATTGGCTGTTGTGGCCTTTTTATTGCAAGATTTTAATTTCCATGTTATAAATTGAAGTTTAATGCGTGCACAACAACGCACAGTGGGTGGGAAATAAATCTGTAGTTTCTAAACGGGTGGTCTGATTTTGTGAAATTGCTATATGATATACGGCTATAGCCATATATTGAAATTTGGACATTATACTTCCAAACAGGGCTGGAACACGATGTCTCAAATTAGGACGCCTCGAGAAATTTTTAATCGATTTAAAAAATACACATCCTCTAGTTGAGATATTCAATAAAAATTACTTTATGCATGTTTTATGTCATAAAATTTAGTTGTTGTTCGAACTTTAAAATAATTTGTTCTGTTTTTTACCTACATTAGTTCATTGTTTTTGCACAAATGTTCCCAGTTTTTTTTAACTTGTTTTTTTGTATAAATAACAAAATTAGAAGTGTTCAGGAAAAAACTTTAAAAAACCTGCTAAGAAAGGTATGACATATATACAAAGCAAACATTTGTTAAAAAAAATTGATTTTTACGAGAATCAGAACCCACCAAATGGGACTTATTTTTTATAGAAATATCAAATTTCAGCCATTGATTCCCGAAACGCACCACTGGTATCAAAAAAAGGAAGCCTGTTTTTTATGGACTGATGTGTTGTGAACAAGTTTGTAAAGGGAAGTTTTCACCTGCCATTTAAAAGGGCAAATACAGCACAAAAAAAAAAAAACTTTCAATTTTAGTTTTTAATTTTTAATTTTTTCTTTTTTTTTTTTTTGAAGTTATAGGATTTTTAGTAATAAATTTTTACTTTTTGTTTCACTTGAACAACCACCACATGAATTTCTCCATAAATGAACATATTATTTAATATATATGTATATAATATTTATAATTAAAAATTTTACAGGATTTTTTTTTCATCTTTACATTTTTATGAGAACTCAGTTGAAACTATTTGTTTCAGTTTTTTTGTTGAAAAGTTTTTCTTATACACTTCTGAAAAGTAGACACAATTTCCAACATACTGATATGCTATATGTTTACGTTATATTTTCCACGTGTAAATCTGTTGACACAGAAATTTAGCAGTATGTCTCGCTTAATCTGGAAAGCTTAAATTTCACATAAGAACATCCCATGGACTTCAATTCAATTAAACTTCAATGTTTTTCTCCAACAATTGTGCATTTATTCATTAGCAAGTGTATTGTAATACTATCAGTTAAGCGCATAACATATTTAATCAATTTTAGTATAGTCATCAAGTGTTCTTAATATTTGTTTCAATTACCAATTATATCGAGCTCTTTCATTCAGAAAAACGTATAAATAAAAAAGCAGTAGTTAAGGGAGGCGAAAGTCAGGTTTATTCATTCAACATTCGTTCATTTCAAAATCCATACATGATTTGTATGCGAAATAGCTCAATAATATTCAAATATACTAATTATTCCATAAATAGGCAATCGCCTTAAAAATGTATGTCAATCTAAGGACATCCATCGGTCGACGTGTCTGTTTGAGATATGATACGTTGATTGACTTTTTACGTCGATTTGTCTATGCCCTTTCGTCTGGTTGTCTGACAGACTATAGACAAGATAGCTAAAGTAAATCGCTCTGCCGTGTGATACCTCCAATACAAATTGACCGATTTCTCAAAATTCAATTTTTTCTCCTGTGCCTTCTAATTCATTCTTACTGGTACCTCTCATACAAATGACCGATTTTACATATATTATTATGTCCAATGGACAGTCACACAAATTTCAGTTATATTTGGTGAATATTAAGGTTTTGATTTGACAGTATCTCAAAATGAAAATAGCCTTCTGGTAACACCCATACAAATTGGTAAATTTTCCAAAATTCAAAATTTTCCTTGTAACTGCTACCTCGTAGAATTTAGCAGCCTAAATTTCTGTTCATTGTAGTGACTGCCAAATTTGGGAACAATTGCAAGCATGCCTTAATTATAGCCATGCTACCTTCCCAATTCTGGCACCGGGACGTTGAATTTGGTTCATCCCACAGCGCCAATTCTGCTTACCAGAATATAATGGGCACATTACATCGCAACCACAACCTTCATAGCAAGAAAGATGGATGATATCTGAATATAGATTGGAAATAATGAGTGTTTTCAGTATTCCTTCATTTATTCATGCTACAAGTATTGATTGTAAATACGTGCGTAAAATAGTCATTCTCGAACATGTACTTTTTAAAAAAACGGTATACTTATGGGCGTGGTTATTAATAAATACTATGAAATACAGGCTAAGACTATGTACTTTGTATAAAAAGAGGTAGTTTTTGCACAATCACTTATCTGCAAGCACTAAATCCAACTTTTGAAAAACGATAATTTCATACATCTACTCTGAATATATATGTTTTGATATGGCAAAAATGTAACACCCAGCAGGCAGCGTCTAACGTTCCTTGACTTTTTAATTCGATTGAGCGATGTTTGCCGGTCTACCTGACTGGTCGACACAACTAGTATAAATCTTAATGAAACCTCTTAAAATTTGGCACAGCGCAATACGAGTATTTTGCCAGATAGTAGTCTGGAATTATAAATGGGTTATATCGTTCCATCACTTCTAGAATTTTTCATATTAATTGTCCGGTTTTACAATTTATTTCCTGTAACTCCTAACCCGCTGACTGCACTGATCTGAATTTTTGTCCACTGATTTGATTTATATTTTTTGTCAAAATCTGAAAAAATCGACCGGATAACTTTGCGCCTTACAGTACCACCTAGACATATAACAGATATAACCAACGTATTCTTAAGTTCTTATCTTCTGTCCTTTTGCACTAAATTCAAACAAAATTACTGCACGATAAGGTTTTGCTAAGCTAATATTCGGGAATGAAAATTAATCGCATTGTACCATCCACTCTAGCAACTCCTATACAAATTAATTGGGTTCCAAAAATTTAATTTGTTCCTTAACTCTTAATTCATAGACAGCAGCGGTCTGAGTTTTTGCTCGCTATTTCACTATATAATTCCTTGTAAAATTTACGAAAGTCGTGATTTTGGTACATCTTAAACAAATGACCGATTCAATCCAAATATTCATAACTTCATGTATTTTATTCGGTTGCCCCAAATGGAAATGGAAGGAATGAAAATGGAAGGAATGAAAATGGAAGGAATGAAAATGGACTGCCACTGCCAAATGGACCACGCCTCCACCGGAACCTCCAAAAAATGATACAATTTCCTGAAATTCATTCTTTCCTCTGTAGTTTTTAATTAGTGGGCTACAGTAGTCTAGATTTGTGTTCCCTTAATTAACTTATTATTACTATTTATGTTATGTAAAATTTGAGACCGGTACCGAAATTTCAGTCAGATGAACTGACCTACATTAGAATTACAGCATAATGAAAGAAGCAAAATAGTAACTTTCTGGAAATCTCCGTTTGGGAAATATAAGAAGACTACCGATTTTTTCTAAATTGTCTAAATTATATGTACCCTAGGGGACGTGACAGTGCAACCTAATTTCATTCGCAGTTCTAAGTGCTAAATGCTAGCTCAATTATGTAGTGACAACAGTGCAATTGAGTGAAAGATATGATTCTAGGAACATATTTAACTAAATAAGGTAATTTGTATGGGATGTATCAGAAAGGAACATAATTTAATTGCCGAGATTTTAAGTAACTTCTGTGTCTATCAAATGTCGATAGATCGGTCAATATGCGTGCTAGGAATGGGTGTGCCACCGTCGTTCATTTTTAATCTCAGAACTTAGATTACCGAACGCATGATATGCGGCATATTTGATGGAATTTGGCACAACCGATTGGAAGATATGGAGTTAAGAATATAAGGGTTAGATCGGTAATTGTTTGAGAGGTGTCAGAAGGGGCGTGGTTACCTAATAGATTTTTCTCGCGTATTGCAGAGAACTGTAAAACAATGCAATGAACAAAAGTCTCGACAAATGCTGCCGACTAATTATAAATTGCAGAAGATTGATTGGATTCTTAATTTGTGCGAAAGGCACCAGAATGGGTATGACAATATCGGCTATTTTCGCTCATAGAACTTAGATTATCTATCGCATCTCTATCTATCGCATGATGTATGCATATTTAACGTATTTCGGTATAAACGATTGGAATATATGGCCGGCCATTTGTAGGGGGTACCATAAGAGGTGGAATTAATCGGTAAATTTGTATGAGAAGCCACGCAGACTAATAAACATCGCCCAATAGACTTAAAAATTATGAAACACATGTGGCCAAAATATACTTGATACTTCAAATGCCCACTCCTGGATGTGCATTTTCGGCTGTATCAAATGATATGGGCCTTCATTCCTTTGGGTGAAAATATAAATTTAGCTTCACACGTTTCTATCATTTGCACCGAATTCAATCAAGTTTACCACACATTGTACGTTTCGCAAACGTAGTTCTGGAAATGAAAGGGGACAGCATTTATTCTCCCCTCTGGTACATCCCATATTGATTACTAGTATAACTCACATATTCTTAATTTCATATCTTTTACTCCATTGCATCAAATTCTGTCAAATTTTGTATACGTTAAGTGTCCAGAAATACCTCTCACACAAATTGAACCATTTCCTGGAATTTAATCTATCCTTTGAAGTTTCCAATTTTCACGATGCAATAAACTAATTTTCTGTCCATTGCATTGATTTCCAATGGTTGGTAACATTGGAGAAAAATCGATCATGTAGCCACGCCTCACCATACGAATGATCGACTTAGCCCAGGAACCAATTTGGCCCTTCTAGTACCTCCCACACAAATGGACCTATTGACCGAAATTTATTTTTTCGCTTTTAATACCCAATTCGTGGACTACGTTATCACAAGTTTTTTTCTTATTGTATTGCATTATACAACTTGACAACATTTTAAAAATCGGCGGTATAACCACGCCATTCTAGTCCCTCCAACTCAAATTATTTGATTTAATGCAGATTGTCCATTCTCATACTCATGATTCAATTACTCGTACACTAAATTGAATATAATTTAGCTTACATTAAACGATAAGCAATCCGTCTTTTGCAAATGAAGACGGATTGAACTGTCACTTCGTTTAGGCTAACTTATAATTTTGCTTCCTTTATTGTGTGTTAATTCAGATAGTTCTTAGAAAAACATAGCGATTCAATACTCCATTTCTGGCGCACCGTAAACTTTTCAAAAGGTCCTTGAGCAAAGCTCTGTAAGTTAGTTCACTTGGCTAATATGTCTGTACTGGTTCGGAATTTTTTTTAATAGTTTTAACCGTTTACTTAGTACAAAGCTAAATATGGTGATGGTTGGTAATTGATAGATGCCAGAATGGGTCATCTCAGTTCATTAACTTTTTAAGGGACCGCTCAAACTGATGGCGTGGTTATTAACAAGTTATGTGATGAAACTGTTCATGACATGTGGCGCATCCATGCCAAACTTCTGGCGCCTGCCCAAATTCGCGACCATCCACCTGTCTTAATTGCAATGGTCTTGCATTGTCAAAATGATAAAGTGCTAAGTCGATTTTCTACCTCTGGGCAATATCAATCAAAGAGTTTCCTTTTGCTACGCAGACAATAGTAAATTAACATTTCTTGGATTTAAGTCATGGGAAAATTTAATCACCATTGAAATAATTAATGGGATTATCTATAATCGCTCTACAACCATTATCATTGACTAAGGTGTAAAAATTGACTAGCTGATTGAACAAAATGTAATTGCAATTGATTTCACGTAATTCCAATGAAATCAGCAACTAATTTGATTCCAAAACTGAAATATACCCCTGTACGATTTGCTTTAAGTTTTATTCAAAGTTTCCCATCAACAAAATCATACTGTAACACCGTTCAGTCTCACAAATGTTACACTTTAGGTCTTCACATTCTGCTTCAGCCAGATATTCTTTCGAATACATTTTCCTCCATGTAGGGCAATTTTAATTTTTCGACTTCCCAACAATTGTTTGAAACACTCAACACCATCCTTTTTGAATAAATACCCCTTTTGGTGGCCTTAATGAAAATGTGTGCGATTTATTGTGATTTTATATACTCTTAATTAGGAAATGGTTGCGCACCTCATACGTTTTTTTACTAATTAATCTGCTTTCGAAGTGATGGCCCATAGTAATATTTCCCAACATTTTCCTTTTCACACTTTGTTCCATTATGAAGCAAATTAATTGTATTACCTGGAGCCGTACTTAAATAAATGAAATTGTACTGGTAAAGACCACTTCATGTCAGCGATTCACATTCAGGGACATGCTGTGACAGCCTCCCAACGAGCTGTGAGGCACGTGCTGGTGTTGTCAATCCAGGGTTCCGAACATCTCATGGGGTGCTATTGCATTGTGTTTTATATACATTTTTGAACAGACATTAATGCAATTTTAATGAAAGCGTCAACAGGATGCAGCGGCTCCTAGCACACTATTCCACATTTTAATTTCACCATTTAATAAATTCACTACCTGTTCGTGCCAACAACATTATCCGTCCTTGCACTGATGCAGCAAACTACAACACGAACTAAACTGACTGTGGATGAAAGAGGACATCGAAAGGATTCTAAATGATGGTGAGTGGATTTTTGATTCTTTGTGCTAAATTTTTACATTGTTGATGGATTTGTTAATGCAGCGCCAGCTTAGTTCCGGCAATGTTTTGTTATTATATCATTACAACAATGATGCATTACTTAAAGTACTGCTCATATTTCACCCCCTCAATGCCAGCTTTTGTGTCTGTTTCAAGGATTACTACCAACAACTTTAATGCATTTCGTTAATTTGAAATGGTAGTAAGTGAAACATGCTGTGACTTAACAATCCTTTAATTGTTATATTATGTAATTTTCAGATTTCAATTTCAATTTAAACTACAGCAAACAAAATGCGATGGGAATTTCGACTGCATTTCATTCAAAGAGCAGAACGTTTTAACATCCTGTTATAGACCTATCGATAGTGATAGTGAAACGTTGTGCCGAACAGTTTTCAGATTAGATATAAATCATTTGTTTAGTTAATTAACTAATTCGGGTACGAATTCGATGATTTAATGAATAATTAAGTTTTGGAAATTGGAAACTATTTAGGAGAATTTTTACAAATTACATTTATTTAGGGAATAAAAAAGTGTCAAAAACAAAAAATTTAGAATTTATTAAAAAAAATTCTGTTATTTTCTTCACAGCAATCCATTTTTCATTTCGCGGGCAAACGATATATAGGTCAAATATGACCAATTTCGGTAAAATTATGAATGTGAAAGCGATAATATCAGACGCACACAGCTTCTTCCGTAATCAGCGAGAAGACACAATTTAGAACCATTCGGACCAAGCTTTTTGGTATCTCTCATACGAATGATGATATTAGATGATCTAATAATGATCAAAATTTATATGAATTAATAATTTGTACCCGCATACAAGCGGATCAGTGGGCATTGACATTTGGCCACTCTTTAACTCTCTTGTAGATGATGATATTTCAACGAAACAAATTAACACATCAAATCGAATCATTCTTTCTTGTATCTGCCATCAAAGTTGATCTTTGGCTTCCAAAATTAATTCACATTATACACCCTGATTTTGTCCAAATTCCATATGAACCAACAAGCTTATAGTCTCCACGTGAGTGTAAATTTTTGGCCAAATTATCTGCATCGAAATATAATCACTCTACAACACCCTATTGGGTAGTTGGTTTTTGAACAAACTTTACAGTTCCCCCAGCCAAATGGAATAATGGGTTTCGAAATTTATTCACGGAATTTGTTTATTCAATAACACCATATTATATGATCTAATATTAATCTTGTACCTCCCATACAAGTCGGTCTTTAGGCACGGAAATTTAGTCACTCTGTGACACTCTAATAGGCGAACTAATTTTGACTAGATTGCACACAATTTAACAGATTTACATATAGTTAATAAATTAATTTTTGAGAATTATTTTTATACATTATATACATCAAAGCACGTTTTTTAATATAAAAAATGTCCTCATTAAACCTCGGTATGTGGAGTCCTCTGATGACGCCAAAACAAATTGTCGTTATATATTTAGAACTTAATAAAACTAATTAAGGGCGGTTCATAGATCAACATTTGAATCGACTTGGAGAGATAAGTAAACCAGTCCAAATATACACACAATCAGACTTGAATTCTATATGTATGGAAGCAATAGGAACAAGCTAGGACAATGCATTTGACTATATCAAAACATTGGCAAACTAAAACGGTTCACTTGAATGGAGTTTGTAGCCCGCTCAAACCTATTGTGGTAAAAAAAAACTTTAGAAGCTATAATACGTTTTTGGTAAATTTTTTTCAAATGTCATTCAGTATTTATAGGTTAGACACATATAATGAAAAAAATTGTAGCATTCATAATTTTTTCATAATATTGTTTTCCGAGTAGTTCGAAAAAATCACTTTTTTCAAAAAAATCAGTTTTTCCGGTATTCGACCAGTATAAAAACAAGATAAACCTGTTTTTTCTATGAAACAAAGAGGGGACGGAAAACATATACAGATTCTCTAAGAAAATGCATGCTATAGAAAAAAAAAGAAGAGTTTCTACACAGCGTACGAAAATCATATTTGTAGGCTTTGGCTCGATCTTCAACCCCTGAACAACAAAAAAACTCGTCTGGAAATTATGCTAGAGGGCTAAAAAAGCAGAAGTTTAATATATAGACTATTTATTATTACTTGTATTTGTAGATGAACCAGTAACGCGTCCAGTTCAAGTTATATTGGTTGTTGTCAGAATATTACTAAGAATATTCATTGTGGGTTATCCATTTAATGTTTTCCAACTTCTGGTCTGGCAAGGCTATCAGTTGTTAAATACCTGTCATCTAAAGTGTTATTTATTTGTAAAAGGTATAGTAGTATAGAGATTTTTCAATATCAGTTGTTAAATATTTATTTTTCTTCGTTTAACAACCGAAGAACCCACACAAATATTTAAAACTTTCTGCAAAAGTTTGGTAATTCAAACATGGGCTTTCAGTCGAACAAAATTTTCTTCAGATGAAAAATCTCTATACTACTATACCTTTTACCAAATAAATAACACTTCAATATTTCGGACCCGGCGAACTTCGACTCGCCACAATTTAACGCCTTCAGATAAACTCTCGAGTAATAATAAAACACAGATAGTTCAAATTTCAATGCGTTTTATTTGAGTGGAATCGAAATCAGTAGAGAGCGATATGATGAACAATGTTTTTTGATTTGTTTTCCGGCGCAAAAACAAACAACGAAGACGGTTTCCCAACACGCGAACAGGCAACCGTGCGAAAGACAGGGAAATTCGAAATTAATCCCCCAGACTTCCAACGACTGACCTTGCGATTTATTTATTGTCTTCGTAAAAGCCAATCGAATGGGGAACTGAATCCGCTTAAATTGGAATGGAAGATCAGTTGGAATTCTCGGAATTCGTGGAATAAGGACTTCTTCTTCTTTGAATTTGCCCTCGATAATCGTCGCTTGAATCACATTGTTCATCAGTTTCTTGATGGACAACCGCGTACCGTTGCACAATTTCGGATGATTCATATTCCGCAACATGGGTATGATCGATCCTACCTTCAGCTGTAAATTATGCGGCGGAGTTCCTGGCACATCAAGCGAGTTCAAAAATTCCTTCGGATAGTTTGTCGCTTCATCTTCGTCAGTCACTCTGTCAATAGATTTGTACGAATACAGTTTTCCAGCGATTTGACTTTAAATAACTAAATTCAAGCTATCGACGTCCTTACTCTTAGCTGCTGTTATTGCCAGTTCACTAATCTAATCGAGATTTTTATAATGCCGGGGAACACTTTGGTGATGAGTTCCTCCATCGACGATGTGAACGATGTGAGGTGGTGATTGTGCAGCGCGAACTTGTGCAATATGGGCACGTCTCCATCCATTATGTTCTGCGCGTTCCTCTTGCATTTGATTATCACGGACTTTCTGACTAATTATTGCACTACGTGTACGAAGTCCACGATTTGATCGTCTAATAGGTGGCATTAGTCAAATAACTCTCCCTGAAATGGAATAAAGTCCTTTTTGACTAATCCTATTAAAAGCACAATTTAAAAAAAAAAGAAAAAACTTACGAAATGAATGTATCGCAATAAATGCCCGCAATCACTTTTTACATGCAAACTTGTTTTCTGAAAACATGATCGAATTGATAAACATTGCACTAAATTTCAATTGATCGTACTGCTCGTACCGTTAATGGATGTGATACGCGATATATGAGTATCCGAATTCAGTGTAATAATACGCAAAACTCGAATCAATTGCAGCAAGAAAAATAGCACATTTGTTTAATAGAAAATGACAATGCGAAAAGTGCAGCTGTCAAATTGCGCTCAGTTTCAGCATTGAACGCAGCACAGCGCCATCTGTTATTTGTCTCGTTAACTTCTCCACCCAAAATTCACGCAAAACATATTTTACGCAATAAATTTCGTAATTTTCCGAAATTTTCCGAGCTTCACAACGAATTTTCCACTTTTATATCGCGCAAAATCATCAAATCATGTGATAAAATGCAAAATTTCGTCGAAACAAATTGAAATTTTTCACGCTTTTCCGGAATTTTTCGTGTTTTCCACTAACAGTTTTCTATTTTGCCATTCGAAAAGACATTCCGGAACAATTGCACACAAAATTCCATACAAAAAATCAATTTTCGATTTTTTCAATTTTCCGACTTTTCCGGAGAGTTTTCCCAAAATTTTCTTTCGTAAAAACCTTCTCCAGGCAATTACGAACAATTGAGAAAACATTTGAGCCAAATTGGTCCAGGCGTTCTTGAGTTATGCGCTACCAACACATTTAGCGATTCATTTTTATATTATAGATTTTAATTCGTTCTTCGATTTTCTTCCAAAAAATTTTAGGACATTTGAGTGATGAGGGAGTAAGGAACATATAGAACTGATGAAAACATTTTACACTGCCAGAATGATGAAAGACTATATTGTGTTTGTTTCGGCTTTTGGCCGAAAAAAGAAGAGTCCGAAAAGATTGGCAACAATACAGAACCCCCCAACTTAAAAAAAGATTAAAAGGATGAACAAATCGGCTCAGAAAGCTTCTAGAATCCCGAAGAATTACCTCTTTAAAAAAAGACCTAGAAGATCTAGATGCAGATTATTCATTATGGCGGGCAACTAAGAACCTTAAGAGACCTGTCATAAATAAGTCACCCTTGCGAACTTCGTGTGGCGGTTGGGCAAGAAATGATACTGAAAAAGGAAATCTGTTTGTCAACCATTTGAAAAATGTATTATAAATATCTCCTGGTCACAATGATACCTAAGCCAGGGAAAGATCACACAAAGGTAGAATCATATAAACCAATTAGTATGCTATCAAACACATCAAAACTTTTTGAGAACCTATTGATATCCAAATTAAACCCAATACCAATCGAGATGTGTACCAAATCATCAATTTTGATTCAGAAAAAAACATAATACAATCGAACAGACACACAGATTAATAAATGTCGTTGAAAATGCTTTGAGGAAAAGAAATATTGTTCACCTCTTTTTATCGACGTTTCTCAAGCCTTCGATAAGGTATGACACGATGGCTTAATATGTAAATTGAGACAAAATTTGCCTATAAACACACATAAACTATTAGAAAACTACTGGCCAAAAATTTAATCTTGAAAGAAATTTCTTAAGTTCACCCCAGCCTATTGAAGCCGGAGTTCCTCAAGGTAACATTTTGGGACCTAATCTATATCTAATTTATACATCAGGCATGTCAGCTAATGATCAACATCAACATTTGCTGACGATTCTTAGTTTTCATGAAAACCCTCAGGAAGTATCCCGACACTTGTAGAATCACATTCATCACTTGTAAAATTGGCTAAAACAATGGAGAATAAGGGTTAATGAACAGAAATGTACACATATAACATTCATGATGCGTACAGAAACTTGTCCCACTATTCAAATCAACAACCAACCAATAAATTAGCACCCCGTGGTTAAATATCTTGGTATACATCTGGATCGGCGCCTCACATGGAAATGCCATATACCCGTAGATGCGAAATTAACGCAAATAAAATAAACTTAGACTGCAAACTCTTACTCTACAACTCGATTTTAAAGCCAATATGGTGCTACAGCATACAATTATGGGGCACCGCCTCAGCCTCAAATATAGAAAGAATACAAAGGCGCCAGCATAAAATTTGACGAATGATGGCAGCCGCCTCCTGGTATATTAAGAAATCGAACATCTACTAAGATTTAAACGTGCTATTGGCGAAAACTGAGATCGCGAGGTATGTGTCAGCGTATGCTAGAAGGATGAATGCAGATAACAGCAGTAACAGTAGTAAATAATTATTAGTTATTAGTTTAAGATACGAAAACTTATTGTTAGTTCAATTAATTTTGAAGATACAATAAAGAAATAATGAAAAAAAGAATAGAGTCCAATGTGCAAGGAATTAAAAGATAATACAAATGCCATAAATTGTGGTATATCGCATAGATCAGAATTAAGTTAGAATTCATATTCAAAAAACCAGATTAGAATATTTGAGCAAAAATTTTAAATATTTCTGTTTACGTGCACAGTTTTCCTTGCCCTGATAGTTGTAAGTTGTAATTCTTAAGTACACGCCCATCACGGCTAAGAAAAGAGTTTTCACTCCACCGTTCTAGCAGTGTAATAAAGCCGTACTCTAATTCTCAGCTAGCGATTGCCCAAACATCAGTACTCATTTTACATCCGATATACAAACTATGTATTTGAGCGTTTAAAGTTCCTGTTTGGTAAACTAATCTCCATTTTGTAAACCCCAGAAATTAAAGGTAAAACCTTGCCAATAAGTGGAAATTAATATTAATTTAGTATATGTTATAAATTATTTATTATAAATTCTTTATTATAAATTATAAATTCTTTGCCCTCCGTCTTTCTCATTCTCTTTCATATCCGATAAAAACACTGTCCGATTAATCCCCAGTGTTAACAATTTGCAAATTGCGTTTTAATGGTTTTATAGAAAAAACTGAATTGGATTATGGTCCACTAATAACTTTTCCATTGATTTCTTAAGACTAGTAATCAGAATATTCTGTCACAAAATATGGGTTAAAGAGTAAAACTACTACTTAATTCTTTAAACACATAACGGGCTATCAGTTTTTCGGATCCAAAAGTAAAGTTAAATAAAACACATATAAAGCTATGATTTCAATGAAACTTTAACTTTATTACAATGCCTGGAACTTGCCATTGTGTACGAAATACAATGCCATTTAAATGACCGCCTCAGGGTTGGTTGTAGCAGTGGATCCTATTGAGGTTCCTCCAGCTTCAATTTCATTTTTCATTTTTTTTTTTTTGCAGTCATTTTTCGTTTTCAATCACTTTTTTCCGATTGCAATGGCTTTTCAACAATCACATCTGGGCTCTCCGAGCCAACAATTTTGATTATTGGTGTAACCACTGAGAGAGAAATGAGCTCCATCGCCCAAAAAAATTTGTTCGTTTGAAAACCTAACTATTTTACGTATTCTTCGGTTATTAAGCGATCTATATTATATTTCGAAACTACTAAAAACCTTTTTCAATAAATTTTTGTTGGCCTTGTAAACCAGCTGCGAAAGGAAATATGTCCCATAAAAAAATAAATCGCACATTTCAATACCTCCACATCGATCCACTTCTTGATTTACAGACAACTATTTTTTCCTTGCAACTCTTGATGGATGACTGCATTAAACTGAAGCTTTGTCAATTGTATTGATTTATGGTACTTGGTAGAATTTAAAAATATCGATCGATTTGCCACGCCTCCTTCTCAATTGCAAGGAAAATTGTGTCGAATCAGTCAAAATTGGAGCACATACTTTCGCAGTTTAGGCTGAAGGTATCATAATGGCTTTCCTTAGTATGAAATCGAAGCTCATCGGCTCTGCAACACTTGAGTGTAGAAGAACCATTGTTGGTATTGCTTAAATGGTGTTATTGATTCAATATTCGTAATATCGGGGATGAATTTCAATAGTCCACGCAGCTACACAAGTCTTTAGTCCACTTTGCTTTGATTTTTATAGAACGAATTACACAAATTTCTGCACCTTCGACGACTTTATTCTGATTGCAACCATTTATGCTTTTGTTGAATTTAAAATTTTGAGGTCGAAATGATAAAGTTTTGTATTTGTATTTATTTGTTGTATTTGTATTTGTTTGCTTTTATGTAATTTTATATTTAGTCAGCTGATAACCGTCTTCAGCTGATTTTCACCTTTTTAGTTTTAGACAACCCACTCTTATTATTGAATTCGCTAATTTCTGGGCTTTTGTTTTGTCAGTTGTCTCTATGACACGTAGACGGTGTCATCTCGACACTCAGGGCGGATACGTTTGTGGCGTTGGAATGTTCGATTTAGAAACTAGCACACATATTGTTCCGTTCATATCTTTTATTCAATCACATAAAATTCAGCCAAATCCTAAATAAGTTAAACATTTTCTGTGGTGGAGTCTCCTGCGGTGTGGCATTGTCATATCTCTCATGACATTTCCCTTATAAATTAACCGATTTTACGAAATTCAGTTCTCTCTCTCAATTCTTTGTAATTTGTTTTATTTGATTTGCAGCTAGTGGTAAATCTTATAAAAAAAAGCCACTAAGTAACTATACCCTTCGGGTATCCACCATACATATAGATGACGGATTTACCTTGATTTTCGTCTTTTGATTTGTATAAACATGATGTTTATACTTATCCTTTTACAAAAAACTTGTTATAAATAATGTTTATACTTATCTGTTTTATAAAAACTTATTAAAAATGAATTTAAAATAAATTTGCAAATGTTCCATGAACATACCTAATATAAGATTAAATCAAATTTTGCTTTATACTACCTTTTTGTCCCCCTTGGGGTAAAGATATTGTGAATTGTTCATAAGAGAATTGTTCAGATAATATTTAACGAAAGCCAAAAATTACACTTGTAACTACCATAAAAAGTCATTTACTCTGCACAGCTCAAGCGGTAAGCATCACAGCTTCCCAAATATACTATATATTCAATTGAAATTAACAATCTTAATTTCTTTTATTTCACAACCTACAACCAAATAATTTCTCAAATCTCTTGAGAAATCATCTGATTAAGGCGCCATAACATTCATCAGCAGGTCGACTTGCCTTCCCAGCGGTACAGAAGATTACCTCAAACCCAAAATACAGTCCACAACCTACTCTGGGAATTTCCAACCGGGTGCAGTGTCGATCACCATATCAAATTAATTGCAGCAAGAACAACAACAGTCCATTTGCCCCAGCTGCAATCAATCAGCTGCGACTTTTTCACCCAATTTTATTCAGATTACATTCGAGCATACATCATACGCTAGGTGAACTAAGTTCTTACAATAAAAACACAAATTGGCTCATTTATGGAAATTTAATTGTTTTCAAATATATTGCTTCGTATTACAATGGTAAATGGTAAAAGTTCAAAAAATTGACGATGTAAACTTTCCCTCTGTTATCTCCCATATTTTCATATTCTTCGTTTAACAGCACTAAATTCAGTATAATTATAATAATTGGCCGGAAAGCTTTAAATTACAAGCCAGAAATAAATGAATAAATAATTTAGCCAGCACTAGGCATTTTGTAAACTTAATTCTGAATGTAGCCTATTTAATTAAAAACAAATTCAGAAATTTGCCATGTTGCTACGTTTGTTGTTCTTGGAGTCTGAACATTACTTTGATAGGAATCTGTAAATCTACCACATCCTTGTGGCTACGTTCACAATTTTTCTTTAAAGCAAAGGGAGGTCGGGTTAAGGAACATGTTGGTTGGTTCATCTGACCGAAATTTTTTTACTGTTTTTAAGTTATTTCACATTTTTTGGAACGGAAATAGTCGTCGACATTAACAAATACAAAATCAAATTATACTCAAAATGTTTTCTTTGGGACTTAAAAGTTTTGAAGCCATTTTATTCAAATTATTTTACGCTATTTTAGGAAAAAAGTTTTGCTATTTAGGAAAGCATAACAATTTCGTATTTTACTGAAATATAGTGGAGTAAACAAATACTATACTAAATATATAAAGTATACACGTAGTAAATAAATTTACCAACTTGTTTGTTAAAATTTGTTCTTTTTCTTTTAATGTGGATTTTTATTGTAGTTTGCAAAAAAAGTAGAAAAACAGAATTATCCACATCGATTAACAAAAAATCTCACGATATGTTTACTATAAATTTTAGAATTATTTAATTTTTTTAATACTTCACTTATTTCTTTGGGAGTTACTTCGGAGTAAGATAATTCCCAATCTTTGGGACTTATCTAGCTCTGACAATCTGTTTCCATAAAACGACTGACAATAAGAAACGTTACCCAAAAATTATCCATATGATGTTATAAAAATTTGCTCAAAAATAATTGAAAAAATGCCCAAACTAAATATGAAAAGTTGCCCAAAACCAATGGATTATTTATCACCTAATTGAAGAATATTTTGATCTAATTTTGGACCAGAAGTATTATATTTTGTGGATAAATGATCAACGTTTTATATTTTTAGAACAAATCCGATATTATAATGATTAAATAAACATGTTTCAATATGTAATTCTTTAAACGAAATCTTGCATTGAATTAGTAGCTTCAAAACGATAATTTGGGCATTGACTGCTATAATATGTGATATATATAAAATATATTCAAAAAATTGCTTTGCAAGATTGCATTGCTTGCAAAACTGTATTGGAGTATAAATTCTTGCAGACAATACATTTACACTGCTCATCAGTCTTCTTATTTTTTTTTTTTTCTTTTTTTTTTTTGTCGGATTTCCTAATTTACGTTTTTTTCCAAACTATCTTTTCTGTAAGATAACCACATAAACAAGTTATGAAAATTTATCCAAAAATTAGATAACGACGACTAACAATTACGGCTGGCATTTGAATGACAATTTTTCATTTCATTTGTTTGGGATTATTTCCATTTCAACATTTTTGGATTTATTTCGCATATTTTAGCCTAACTTCCATAGTAATTATTTTACTGCGAGCTATTTCAAAACTTAATTAAAAAAACAGTGGCATTCTTAGCACAAAGTGATAATCGTTCTAGAACTTTTTTACATGTTTGAACCCTGTTCGCTTGCCTGTTGCGCTGACAAGGTTCATGGTGGACTTGACAACGAAATTTCAAAATTCCGCCAGAGGTAAAAGGCTTATCCATTTAGTAGTTTCAAAATCGCCCGTCAGGTAAAGCTGTCAGCTGTTAAATACTCGTCATCTGAATATTTATTTAGTGAAACGTTTGCGATTTACGAATATGGATCGTTTAACAACTGAAGGGCACGTAAAAATAGTTAAAACTTACTATAAAAGTTGTGATTCACTTTCGTGCATTGCTGGGTGATTATGGTTGCCATAATCAACCTATTGTGCAATAAATTGGCAAGATTGTAAAGAAAAATAGGACAGGAAAGCGTTACATATGCGGTCGGGCCTGCGCATCATCGCAATGTGCGCAATGTCGAAAATATCGCTTCTGTTATTGAAAGTGGGGCGGATATTCCGAATTTCAATTCAGACCGCTATGGCCGTATTATAACAGAGCTTTTTTTGGCCTATAATTGAAAATTATTAACTGAAAGATGTGTGGTTTCAATAAGACCATGCCCTCTGCCACACAACACGACCGATTTATTGCATGAAATTTTTTCAGAAAGCGTAATTTCACGTTTTAGCGACGTCAATTCGCCACCAAGATCATGCGATTTAACGCAGTTAGACCGTGTTTACACGGAGAATCCCCAAACGTTGGCGCATTTGAAAACTAACATTCGTCGATTTATCGCCGAGATCCCGCCTGAAACGAAAAAGTGGTCGAAAACTACCTCTAAAAGATCCTCCGCTGCAACCAATCCAGAGTCGGTTATTTATTTATGTGAGTTTTTCAATAGCAAAAAATTGATAATCCGTTATTTTCCAAGGTCGCGGTTTGAGAATAAGAATGAGCAATATTTTATACCGGTTAACATAAATTATGATGCCGGGATAATTAATTTCTCGCTATCTGCATGCATTACGATGATGCGCATGTCTGACTGCATCTGTAACGCTTCCAGTTTCTTTATTTTTTTTTAAAATCTTGCCAATTCCTTGCAGAGTAGGTCGATTATGACGACCATAATCAATCCGTGATGCACGAAATTTTTAAATATTTTTTCGATTCCTTCGGTTGCTAAGCGATCCATATTCATAAATGACAAATCAGCTGACAACCTTGTGAAGCCGGCGGCCTTGAAATCACTAAATGGATACCCCATTCATTTATTTTATTTATTATACTTTATTTTGCTAAAGTTTTTCAAAACGGCTTTATAACGGCAACCTATTCTATCAGTATTAATCGTACATGAACAGACTGCTAAGTCGATTCACGAATTGATTCTCAGTCGATCTGTTAAAATGGGTTTTCCAACATTTTTGATCATTAAATTCGTTAAGATCTTCTTTTAAAACTTTAGTTCCAACAAGTAAAATTTAGGTGCATCTGATAAAAAGGAACCCACCGAATTAGAGAATTTACTGAATCCAAAGGGAATTTATTATTTGAACTATTAAAATGAAAGAAAGCGTTTTGTGGTAGCCTTCCTGATCGAGGAGATAAGAAAAAAAATGATGCCAAATAGAATAAAAGTCCGCTTATTGTGCCGAAACTTGTATGTTTCAATATTATTGACTATTTTGGTGAAATAGTTTGCGTACAGTGTTAAACGTTTCTTTTTAAATTTTGGCAAATTCTCTACACTGCAATGCTTTATTACCGCTATATTTAAAAGTATTGAGTGTTTAATTGTATCTCTTAATTTAACTGCATTTCAAAAGCTGACAAATATAATTTCAATTTTTTTGTTCATACAAAGACGAAAAGTACTATGCATAATGCGTGAAGTAATTCCATTCGTATTGCATTCCAATTTATTGCGAATTGTTAAAACTCTGTATTGTTTGTTTGTAGACGAACTTCAATGACGGGAGTTTATTAGCATGTCAACGAAACAAAACAACTGAATTCTGTTCTTCGTCGCACAATTTCCTCGAAAATTGCGCCCTAGAATGGGGGAAAACGAAAAAAAAATTCTGTGTTTTACAATTTTCCATTTCATTTGTAATAGAAAATTGAAATCATATAATTTATGGGAAGTAATAAAAAAAGAAATAAAGCTGTCTACAATTTCCACTTTCACAAAGGCTAAGCCTTTAGGGGATATGCAAGCGTGGATTGGCAATATCGTGAAACAGGTATTCGAGGATGGTTATGGTGCTTACACTTTGTTATATTCTTTGTGAAAAAATGGTGTTATTAAAATTTTTTATTTATGTGCGCAACTGTGTCTATGCTTGTTTATTGCTAATATCATGATGAATAACTTTATGATTTTGTTTCATTTATTAGATTAGTCTCATTTTCAATTGCAATAAAATTCAAATAAAAACAAAATCCGAGACCCGGATTCCAAATGTAGTTAGAAAACCACATTGGGGGTTTTAAATGTATGACCAATTCAAAGAAAGCTTAGTAGGAGGAGCTCTGAATGTTAGCGCTGAAAGACATTTAATTAAGCATTGAATTTATGTTGCTGTCATTTCCTTTCTTTTTTACTTTACATTTTGCAAGCATCAGAAGAACGATGTAGATTAATTCAATGCAGCTCTTCTTATATCTCTCAATCCTAGGAATGAGGGTAAATATCATCCGACGCAAGATTGAGTCGGAGGTCTAATATCTTAACACAAAATTCGTCTCAAGATGTTTTGCAACGATAATGTCATGTCTGTCTGCTAGTACGGTTGGTAAAGTAGATTACTCTAGTAAATCCATATCGGTGGTAATAAATAGTAATATTTTATGGATCTGAAAATGAGCAAAATCTTTCTAGTCTCCACAAAAAATGACACTACTTAACAGAGTATACGATTCTGTACCGATTTACGAAACTTCCGATATTTTTATCATAGCTATTAAATGTCTATACGAATCTAAATCTGTGCGCCCCAATTGTTTCCAAATTTCTAGTTCAACACACCAGAAGGTCAGCTGACCAAGCATTTTCTAGTACCATTCGTTCAAAATAGCGGATTTGACAAAAATTGCACATTGGCACATTGTTTAGAAATGATTCTTGTATCTTCCACACAAATTACCAATTTAACCCAAACAATATTTGGATAACGCTTTCTATTCTGTTACATCGAATTTAATTTAATTTGGTAAAAATTAAGCACTTGCTGCAGTAGAGTCTGAGAATGTTGTATCAATAGTGTCCGCTAAAATTTAGAAAAATCGACAGATTACCCACTAGTCCGTACCTTCCATGTAAATTGATTGATTAACTGAAATCCTGTCTGGTAAGATGCAGTGACCCAAATATTTTTTCATTGATTTGATTTATAGTGCTTAATAAAATTTAAAAAGAGCGTCTGATTAATCATACACCTTCTGCCATATTCTATAAACATCTTTCTTTTAGGCCGCATATTCTTAAGCACATATCTGTTATGTAGTTGCATCCAATTCAGTTAAAAACAGTACAAACAGTTCAAACGATTGAACTGATGGGCGCAAAAGTGGGCGGAGTTCCAAAAGTGGCATGCCAAATCGCCAGATTCTTATCATCAAATGCTCCGAATTAACGCACAAGAATGAGTTAATATAATTAAATCAAAGATATGGATCCAGAAGTACATTAAACTAGATAAATTATATGGGAGGTAGCAGAAGTGGTGAGTCTACACTTTTTTACAACAGAAAAATTAAATTTCGGCGTTCATCGTTTATCGCGCCAAATATAACTTAACTCAATGCAAATGCTTTGAAGAGATGAAACTAAGAATATGAGAGTTGATCGTTCATTTGTATGAGAGGTATCAGAAAAAACGTGGCTACTGAATCGATTTGTTCGGAATGGGGCGTGGTTAGCTGGTCGATTTTTCCAAATTTTAGCAAGAATTAAAAAACAAAACGACGAACAAATATTTAGTTTGCTGCAATCTATATTTTAGCGTTAAATTGGTCATTTGTATGGCAGGTATCAGAAGGGACATGGTTAACCAATCAATTTTTTAAGATTTTGCCAAGATTCAAACCCCATGTGATATGAGAATTTATTGGTCCAACATTGGACCAACATATGCAAGTACAGTATAATAAATACAATATCAGCCGGTCCAATTGTTCACACGTCCATTTTTGTTGTATTATCAGAAAATCCTGTATTAGATGCTCTACGCCTTGCGAGCGCGATTATAACAGACAAATTCGCAAATTAAATTATTGAAAAAGTGAATTCCTTATAACCATAATGGCGGGATTAAATAACACAATTGACAAAAACGGACAATTTATTATACAGCTCCCAATTGCAGTTTCGTAAAATTAAAATTTGCCGATGCATTTGTAATGAATGATTTAGGTTACAAGGAATCATTACCCTCATATCATTAACTACTCCTAAATCATACGATTTTTGGAGTTCCTACGGTGTTTTTGGTTAATAAATTACTACACACAAATATGCTTTTGACAATAACACTAAATGTACAATCGAGAAATAAAATTACCCTACTTATTTTACCCATTATTTCTTGTTCATGACAACATTAAGTTTGTTCTATATCATACCCGCCGTAGTTTGTGACACATTATCTTTGGCTGAAGTTCTCTGCGTTTTGTTAAGTATTATAATTAAACATTTGAAGGAAGTGGTATCACGAGCGTATGAGTACTAAATATTTTATTCATTCCGTATAACTCATACGCCCCAATGATACTCACAACCAAACTTCACCTAACTTTCGAACATGTTCATATTACTTTTGGCTCATATGCGACAACAGCCTCCAATTGAAACAAGTGCGCAGCTACAAAAATGGATATGTGAGCAATTGGACAGGCTAATTGTTATATTGTATTTATTATATTGTACTTGCATGTATTGGTCCAATGTTGGATAAATCATTTGGATTAAAATTATTTAAAAAATTCGGTGTTCTCCGCTCTTAATTTTTCTTTCTAAACCCATATAAATGGAAATATGCACCATTTGATACGAGGAAAAAAATGGAAAGCATTCAAGAAGATGAATGAGGACCTAAGACGATTGAATCCGTTTGCCTGTTTTGCTGGCAATCTTTTCGGCACGATAGTATTTTGTACCGATTAACATAACTTGTGATATTGAGGCAATTTCCCCCGGTCTCTTTAGTATCATTCACACAGTGCATATTATGTTATATGTATATTTATATATATTAAATGTATGCACAGAATATAAATAGAGTTAACATTGAATTTGCTTTACTTTCCGTGATAGATGCTGGTAGAGGTGGGGAAATGCAGCAAATTTTCATTTTCATATCTAAGTATGCCAATCGCTTAATGTACAGGATGCTTCACTGGATGTTTCGCCATTAAATAAAAGGCGAAAAAGGAATTGAATTCAGGTCAGGCTAGTTTCGTTGGAATTACCCGAAAAAGCTAGTCAACAGGGACTATTTTCTACCCTCAAAATACTAAGACTATTGCAAGCTTTCAATAGTATTACAGACGCTCACCACAGTTATCATGTCTGCCAATCACCATGCCAGACGGGCGGATTTTTGTAACTCAGTCCTCTTCAAATCCATGAAACACATTTGTCGTACTCGGCAATTAAAAGTTAATTTTCTTGGTATTAAATATTTGCGTCGTTATCAATATTCTTTCGTGGAAGCCTTTCCAGGCATCCCGGAAATTCCCTACAAATTTGTCAAGTTTATCAGCATTAAAGTACCTCCATCTACTGTGTGAAATTATTGAAGATAAATTCAGATGATTCTGGTAAAGGTTCTATGTAGTATAATTTTTAATTTCTGTTAAAATCTTGGCCTTGTGACGAGATTCTCCGTCATTTTCAGAACGTGTTTCATATTTCTGTCGTTTTAAAAATCTTTTTGCGGCATTTTTCGACCACTTTTTAGCACATTTCAGACTGTATGTCGACGATAACTTGCTGGATGTTGGTTTTCAAATATTTCAATGTTTGGGGATTATACGCATAAGCACGGTCTTTGACCTAGTCCCACAAAAAAAATCTATTGACGTCGTCAAAACATGAAATTACGTTTCCTGGAAACTTCTCATGCGTGTTGTGTGACTCCTGGCATCGCCTTGTTGAAATCACATACAGTCCAGTTCATAATCTTTAACTGCAGCCCAAAAAAAAGTTGATTGCCATGCTGCCATTACGCTCCGAATTGAAATTCGGATTATCCGCCACACTTTCACTAATAGAAGCGATAATTTCGGCAGTGCGTACTTTGCGATGATGCACAAGACTGTAACGCTTCCAGTCTCTTCAAAAATTTTTCCAATCCAATCTTGGCAATCCCTAGCACAGTAGATCGATTATGACGCCCACAATCAACCCGTAATGCAAGAAAAGTACCTACATTTCAATCACCACTTTTGTAGTAAGTTTTAACTATTTACTACATTTACGTGTTCTTCGGCACATGTTCGTAAACGGCAAGCCTTTCACTAAATAAGTGACACTTCATAGGACAGGTACGAGTATTTAGCAGCAGTCTTGCCAGACCGTCGGTTTTGAAACCACTAAGTGAATAACCCTAACTTTTATATATAGGAATTTTTGAGATCATGAAAATTATCACGAAATATCTTCAAATATCAATATCTTAAGACGACGAGCTACGATAACTATGACACCACGCTAATTATGAAAGTCTAGTGTAGATCAATTTAGGACTCCGAAATTATTGAACAATTTTAGGAAAATTTGCATAAAAGTCTAAAGTCAAAATATGAATAAAGTGGCAAGTTCAACCTACAGAGTCTTCGTAGCTTACGTTAGTCATCGCTTGTGAGGTTACTCACCGAGCAACTGTGTTCAAGTGCCACCATGTGGAACATTGTTCATTACCTTGAGAATCGAGTACCTCTTACTATTTGGATCATTTCTGCCTAGTGAAATTATAGATAATTCGCAAAAAATATCGAATAATTCTTTATTTTGAATGGTGCATCATGCCAAACTGCATCAAATAAATTTAGCATCCTAGAAAGGTAAATGGCGTTACAATATTTGTACTATTTATGAATCTTTGCTTCAGCTTTGTCTCGTCAGATTTTATTATTTTCGTAGCTAACAAAAGTGAAGCAATCAAAGCTGAAACCGCGGGCAATTGTGGTTAAACTTGTGAATCGAGCTTGCGTATTTGTATAACATAATTAAATTCTGCATCGGCAACTCTATTCAAATATAACAATTACAAAAGTATATACGAGATGTGAAGAAAATTAATTTAACTTATACTGTCACGTCGACGACGACGACTATGAACAACCAAATGCATGTCTCCACGCTTACGACCTTTCACAGAAAATGCAAATGATGCACTGGTTTTGCCCAGATAATTGCAACAGTTGTACACGAGTGTGCAGTGAACTGTATCCACATGACTCTATTTTCTGTAATAATACAAGAGTTGCAGAAAACAATTATATGAGAGTGCTAACAACTTTTGCCTGAATGCAATTTCAAACGTTTGCACACTTTGTTTACTTTCTCACTTGGCACACATTCACATGGGATCCTTGTTCATATCAGAAGCTCTATCGCCACAGCCTGGAGTGTGGGATGTTGCTGTGTGTGTGTGTGTTGACACAGTCAAAGGTTGAAGTTCAACAAACTAACTTTAGTGAATTCAAAACAGTCACATCTTGTTGTAGGAATATGTTGTAAGGAGTGAACGTACATAAAAGACTTATTTAAATTTAGTTTCAGTTAAGTCTACATAATTACTCGTACTATCCTTGGTAGGTTTTCAACTAATTCGGAATTAATAACATATTACAGTCTGCAACTAATCTACATCAAATATAGCAATTAAAGTAATTGTAATTCTAAAATTTGAACAGTAATACGGATTCACTCGGTAACTACATAGCTCGTAAGGGAAATATATCGGCTTGATTAATTAATGGTTCTCTCTTTCATTGGAACCATACTTACTTACTGTACTTAAGGAAGTTTTTCAGAATTTGAAAGCATTTTAACTCAAGATGAAGTGAAGCATGTTAAATCTTCGAAATGTGCGATTACTTATAGTGTCACCAAAGCACACTTTAAGGGCATGAAGTTGTCGATCCTGATCTTGTAAATTCGCCTGTTCAACATTGCATACGTAATGTAAAGATCCAACTAATTTTAGTTGAAAATAATCTCTACAATAAAACCAACTTCGTTTAAAGTGAAATTGAAATTTGTTAGACTAACGCATGTGGCCAGCAGAAAAATGTTATTTGGACAGTATCACTTCCTAACCAACAATTAAGAAATGTTTATCATAATTTTCCTTAAATTATACAAAACACTATACAGAATGATTATTACCAGCGCCCGACCAAGAGAACTTTTTCAACTCGATGCTGACGTCAAAGTTCGTACAAATTATTATAACTTACTGAAATTATTTATAATTTACGACCTTCCACATTACTTGCCCCAAATGCCATGGCGTTGCAGTCGATTTTCATTCGCATAACTACTTTTTCTAAAAGCCTAATGTTTTCTAATTTATATTGAATTTTTTTTTTTTTTTTTTTTGTTGAGTGAAAGATATGTACCTAACTTATATGGGAGGTACCAGAAAGGGGGTCGGTTATCCTGTCGATTTTATCACATTTTTGTAGAGATTATAGGGAAAAATTAATTTTCAATAGATCGGTCTATTAAGGTACCATAATGAAGGTGGTAACGCCGTACATTTTCCTACAAAGCGCACGACTTGTATCAAATTTGATTGGATTTAGTGCGAAAGATATGAAGCTAACATTAAATCCATCATTTGTACGGCAGGTATCTAAAGAGGCGTGGTTACATGGTTGATTTTTTCCAAGTTTTGCAAAGCAGTGTAAGATAAAAATCTAAGATATTGCAGCTCACTATTCGAAAATTGCGAAAAATTGAATTCGGTAAATTCTGCAAATATGTCTGGGTGGCACGAGAAAGAGTATGACAATGCGGTATATTTACGAGTACATTCCGAAACTTTAATTCATTAAACTCTAAACGTGTGCCAATGTTGACTGACCTTAGCGCAATTAATACAAGTTATGAATCTAAGAATATATGGGTCAAACCGATCACTTGTGTGCGACGTACCAGAATGGGTGTGGCTTATTGGATAATACTTTTTTTAAAATTTGTCAACTATTATGAACAATTTGGGTACCTACAGTATACCTATACATATTGGGAGTCACAGAAATAAAATGTAATTCGGAAAGCTGGTTAATCTGTCTGCTTGGCACATGAATTCATAGCAACGATCTGATAAAATATTAGTCTGCGCCAAGTTTTAAGGAGTTTCATAAAAACAGTTACGCAGTTGTCGTGTATACCGCCCAGCGGGTAGGCAGATACCTTTCAAACCTCAAACTCATTTGGTCAAAAGATTTAGTAAAGCTTTCTCATAGAGATTAGTAAAGCTTTCTCATAGTTGTTGTTATGGATTTTTTTCATAACTTTCGAAAAGAACGGAATTTTGAAATCTCTGCTGCTGATTCTCGTTGACGACATATCGTAACTGTTTACCTTGACCATTATTTCTGCATACGAGTATGCTGATCAATATGAGAATCACCAAATTATTGTTTTTCGTCATCTAGACTTGGTAGACATGAAATTTTTTACTGCCTTATTCTATTCCAAAAATGTTACCATGCTGAAAATGGACTGCGGGGCTTTTAGGTGAAAGCCAGTAATTGAAATAAATAATAAAAAAATCTTTCACTTTTTCTGTTTACGTTGAGAGCAGTTCATGTGTAGTTCATTGCATATGTAAATATGTTTAACATTAATATGTATATTTTTCTGAATGAAAAAGAAAACACTTTAAAATTTTCATTTTTAATGTTAAAAGTCACAGACCTCAACGATAACCTCGCTGTTGATTCAGATCGTCCGAATTACAATTTTCATTTTTTCAGACTTTGATCCGCCTCTGTGTGCATTGAGATATTAGGGATGTGCGATTAATTGATCAATCACTTAAGCCAATTAAGTATAATCCAAATTAATCAATTAACTGATTAATCATGCATTTGGATTAATCGTATATCAATTTTTTGATAGTTTAAAACATAATTGATTGATTATTATTCCCGTATACAAAATATTTGAGTTTTGAGTAATTTATTCTAAATTGACTAATCAAAATTCAAATTGTTTGATTATTCATAGATCTGAATAATAATAACTTTCTATCAATCAATTAACGGAATTACCGAAATATGGATTAATCAATTAGTTTTATTAACCGATTAATCGAACATCTCTGAAAAATCCAAATAAAATAGTTCCTATTGAAAAAAACAATAAATATACATGTCATACGATTGAATGCGCCCATCACGAATATTTTGGAAATTCAGCAAATAAAAATATGTAAAACGAATTGAATTAAAAACATCAGCAATATTAGCCGCTTTTTGATTGACATTAAGATTATTAGGAGATCTTATTCAGTCTATCTGATATGTATATTTCAAAAGGCTTAAACACTCACTGATAGTATTCAAGTGAACCAAATATACGTCCATGTTTCTTAGACATTTTTAACTCTTAAAATATCTTTCTTATCTACCCTGAAAATTGGTGATTGTAGTGATGCCTTATGTCATTAATCTATTTGTATTTAAAGTAGCGATCCTCGCCAAGGACTTTTTTTCTTCTTATTTTATACGTCTTCCAAATTATATTATTTGACAGGTCCTGAAATAACAGAGCTAGAAGACTAAAATTGTTTCTTTGGAAAATGAACGTTCTTGGGTATGTGACAAATATTTTAGATTTTTAATTATTTGAAGAAAGTAATACTTTTTTTAACGGTTTCTAAAAATTAGGAAAAATTTAATACGATTCGAAGAGAAAGATAATGATTGTAAATAATTAGAGCCCCATCAATAATGCTAATAAAATGCACATTTTATATAAATTTTTGGTTTTAATTTACAAATTGATTTTTCTTTTAATATGATTTCTGATACCAATATTTATATTTTCCTTGTTATTGGTGGCATTACTAGCTTGATCCTTAGCTTATTACAGCAGCAATATCATAGTGGTCTCTTAGAGGTCAGTTGTTGAAAAGGATGGTTAATATCCTTCGTAAAGAAATTCAAATCGCTAAGTGCAAAACACTTATTTATGCCTCTCACAAACAAACTAAGCATTCTATATATATATGGATAAAATCGTCAACATATCTTCAAGACGAGTGTACCAACATAAAAAAAAATAATAATCGAAAGTCGAAATTTGAAAATTCAACTTATTTTTTGAACACACCTCGTATTCCTGAGAGCGCGAATATCACTGGATATGTGACATATTGGAGAGATGAAGCGTTAACAATTTTAGACTGGCTATTAACATCTATTACAAACTTTGAATTTAGTCCGTTTAACGTGTTGGTTTCAGTAGAGATTCTACCATACCTGGTATTCGTTGTTTGGCTTTTGCAAAGAAAGCAGGAAATTTTTTCGAAAACTTTAAATACAGTTGATTGATTAACAGTTTTCACTTTCTTAAATACAGAGCCGTTACTCATATTATTATTATATGTCGCCGTTATATAAAACTATTCATATAGAGTTGAGTAGCAAAGACGTTTAAAATACATCAATGTTAAAATCCTGTGCATCCCGTGTCTTTGTCCAAATAAAAATGAAAAATAATGAAAGAGAAATATAAAGAAAATTATATATACCTTCAATCCACCGTGTAAAGGCATAACTGGTGTAGAAAGTTTAATAAGGTGAGTCGACTAACATATACTTTCGCCCAATGTAGCATTGGCGCAGCAGTGAGTGAGATGACCGGAAGGGGCGTGGTATATTGAAAGTTTCTCATCAGATAATGTTGAATAAAGTAAGAGAAGCAAAATTATAATTTAATTTAATATATATAGCTTAATTGTATATTCCGCTTGGAAGTTATGAATTATCGATCAATTGTATGTGTGATACAATAAGAAATGTGGCGATAGGATTCATTTTCATTTACAGAATTAAGTTTCCCAAATACCTGATGCTTGCTAAATTATATTGGAGTTAATGAAATTAAATGAAATATATGAGTCTTTGAATATATGGCCTTAATTATTCAAATTATAAGGGTGGTACCTGAAAAAGTGTGTTTTTATCTGATCGATTACAATGCAACGCCATTCACAAAACGTAAAACTTCAGCAGTTTAGGAAACTAAGGATTGCAGGGAGGGATACAGTTTGTACTGAAGATTTGCCAAATTTGCATGAGTTCAGCACAACTATAGGGTGACTCACCAATTGCACTAATAAAAGAAATGCAAATAACTTTGTATATTGATTAATACAAAGTTATTTGAATGTCTATTATTTTTCTTGATATATTTCATTTATTTTCCTTTATTGTATAGAAAATGCAATTTAATTTTATATAACTAATTGGTTTTGAAGATGATAGACGTAAATGGCCTCCATGCTTATTCACACATAAGCGAAACCTGATCAGAAAATTATTCATTGCGGCCTGAACGGTAGAAATCGGGTTTTGATTTACTGCTTCAATTCAGTCGAATTTATGGGTTTCGTTTTGTACACCTCTTGCTTAACATAATCCTATAAAAAACATTCTGGTGCAGTCAGGTCAGGTGACCTTGGGCATCGGCGGAATTTGAATATTAATTTGTTTGGGAGCTTTCTATGTGTGCAGTTGCTGCATCTTGCTGGAACCAAATGCTTTTGAAATGGAAACGTCTTCGGCGCAGGGTAAAAAAAAAACTCTTTCAACATCTTTAAATATCGCTTCTCATTGACAGTTGGCTGTTGGCACGATTAGCACGATTTTTGTGTCACCCTGTAGTTGAAAGATATAAACATAAGAATAAGTACGTCTTATAGCTATCCAACCCGTACTTTTAAATGCCTGTATCTATTGCAACTACCTGTAATTTTGGTGTAGTAATAACATAATATAAAATATAGAAAACATTTTTTTAGCAGAGGAAGGAATTGCATGATTTCTTCTCATGAATAACATATTGCAGATCTTCTCACATTCAGCGAACTTACTATGCATTTCATTTTTGGACTCACTCAATGGGATCTGCAGTTGTACGACAATTACGAACATTACAGTTTGAGAAGCTGTTAACAGACTTGTCGATTGCTTGACTGCTCGAAATGATCGTCAAACACATAGAAGTGAGCGCAGCTCAAATAATGATTGGTCTTTGCATAAGTATTCGAACTTAAGATCATATGCACGAACAGCCGCCGGTCGGTTTTTTTTATAGCAACGTTTATATGTATATAATATAATCACATGTAGGACTTTGCCAAATATTGGGGCATACATTGGGGTATACATACTTACTTACGTAATACTATTAAACCATTAATTTATTGCATGCATTTGATGAAAATATTCATTCCATTTAAATAACATTTTAAACATCATATTTGTCATATGAACGACAATTTAACCTCGCAATGTACCTCCTAGTCACGGATACCATTTGCAACATCATATTTTAATGTAAATAACCCAATCTCCTTTCGAAACTAAGAGTACATCAATGACGAATCAAAATCAAAATTTGTTGTAACTTCGTTTTGAAATAGAAACAAAATTCAATACGATTTTGAAGAATTTTGTATATTTTTGATTTAACTTCCAGGAAATGAAACAAATAAAACCCATTTTCGGCTTTGATTTCGTCTCGATGACGGTTTTAAGTATATTTTTACCGAATATATTTAACATCTTGTTAAGTCGACTCAGCAACGTAGAACAAGCCATGCACAATCGCTATTCGAAGCTATAGTTCTGGTCTGAATTTAACCAACTTTTCTAATTTACTTCCACCAAAAAACGTACCATGTTGGTCCATTATTTGACAACCCACCATGTTTTGATACAGTGTCGTCAAAGATAGAATTTATCGCTTTAATGAGCAACAGTTTTCTTCGAACTAAATTAGAAATAGTCATTCGAGACCAGATAACATACATATAGGTATATATATATATATATATTCCTGACCGTCGCGAAAATCTATGTCGATTCGCATATGTTTTGGCCTTTCCAATAGTCCGAGTGTCCCTCAAAAGCACAATAGATGGCGAATTACTTGAACTGGGAAGCTAAAATTTGACATCAAAATGGATCATATCTGTCTATAGGTATGTCAAATTCGAAATTTTGCAAAATCGGCTTAGTACGAAATCTTCCCCGTACAAAGACTGAATCTACCTCTACATAATTAGACAATATCCTGTGGGTTATCTCAATAGTGCTTTGAATAAATTCAGTATGATGAAATAGTATAAGCAATAAAGAAATATATATTTTTTTGGGACTGCCTTGCCTATGGGCGTGGTTATTGGAAAACATAAACTAACGAATGTCTAGTTTTAGTAGTAAAACGCTGCTAAATATGCATGTAATACAGGGTGATTTTTTAAGATTTAAGTTTTTCAGGTTGGCAGCACTGGTTAGTAACGGCTTCCAATCGTCATCTGTCAAAGAGAAAAGTGTACAGTATACGCTGCCATTTCATCATGGATAGACTAAAAAACGAGCAACGATTGCAAATCGTTGAAATTTATTACCAAAATTCGTGCTCTGTGACAAATGTGCATCGTTTGATACGGCCATTTTATGGTCGCCATAATCGACCTGCTGAATCAATAATTCGTGCTGTTATCTCCAAATTTCGCAGCAAATTTACTTTGTTAGACAGAAAATCATCTGTTTCAATTTTCTTTTTATTATTTTAAATTGCTTTGTTTTATTCTTATTTATTTATTTATTATTTATTATTATTAATTTAAATTTTTAAGTAAAAAACTAGTAATGTTTCGATATGTTTTCTTATCGTTGATGTTGTATCTTCCGTGGTCCAAATAGCAAGTGTCTCCCTTGAAATTACTAAAATTTCACTAAGCTACAAATGTTGCTGATTTGAGTGAAATTTATATTCTTGTGTATATGTATATGTAAAGCTAGCTTCAAGTCAGCAACAGCATGAGCAGCGACGCAAGCATGCATTGATTTCACCAATGCAATTCAAGGGCAATAAACGGATTAGCTCAATCCCTTTGTTTGTCTCAGACAAAACAACAACACAACAACAGTAATTAGTATGGGCTGATGTTGTGAAGTAAATGTATGATGCTGGGAGTTAAGATACTGGGAGTTAAGATACAACATAGTTTAGTGTACAGTGGAGAATATAATAATAGGTGCAGTATTTATATTTGTTTTATACAGGGTGGGTCATATGAGTGTTGGCGATTTAATTCTTCAATTTCTCGGTAACGCGCGGCGCGGGGTGGCTGGGGGATATGTTGTTCGCTGCGCCGCTTCCTGGAAATTTAGTCGCCATAGAGCCGTACACGGGAGTGCAGCGTGCATTTTGTGTCCGAGCGTATTACGAAAACAATAAATAAGTGATTACTGCACGACGTTTGTATCGGCATGAACACGGTTTACACGATTTAAGTGAAGTTCCAAGCGCCAATGTGATACGAAAATGGATCACAATGTTCGAAACAACCGGCTCAACAGTACCAATTACGGTTCGTGGTCGCCCAGTTTCTGCAAGATCAGCCGACATTGGCCGACATGGACCATACTTTTTTGAGGGCGAAAGAGGGCGTGCGATGACGGTTAGAGCGAACAATTATTGCAACATGCTAGCAGACTTTTTGGTGCCAGCTTTGCAAGAACTTCAAGGCAATACCTCGAGGATGTGGTTTCAACAGGGTGGGGCCACATGTCATACGGCTAGGGTATCCATGAGCTGCTGAAAAATGTTTTTCCTGGAAAACTCATTTCGACAAGGGGAGATATTAAATGGCCCCCACGTAGACCCGATCTCTCTCCATGCGATTATTTTCTATGGGGCTACCTCAAATCGGTAGTCTACGAGAATAATCCGACCAATTTAGAGCAGTTGAAGAGGAACATTATTCAGGAAAGTAACAAAATACCGAGAACAACCAACGAGTTTTTCAAAAATTGCGACTTCGGTTCCAAGAGTGTCAAGCAGCCGAGGGAAGCCGTTTGAACAACAATATTTTTAAGTCTTTAAAATTCCCATGCTTCTACTTAGAAAAAAAAACAAATATATTTTTTTATGTTTCGTAGTTTTTTTTTAATTGAATATTTAAACCGCCAACACCCTTATGGCCCACCCTGTATAATGAAAAAAATTCGTTCTTAGAAAATAAAATAAAAGTAGGAGGAATATGTATATTTCTACAACCACCATCGACTCGCATGCGTAGAGTGCGTATCGAAGAAAATATTGCAGCCGTAGCGACCAGTGTTAATGACGATCGTGAGATGTCAATTCGTCGCCGTTTTCAGCGATTGGGCATGTGTTACTCAACCACAAGGCATTTTTTTGCCCCAATTAGCTGAGTTGAACTTAGTTGACATGCAGTTTCATCAGGACTGTGCAACATGCCACACAGCTCGTGAAACAATGGATATGTTGAGGTATAAATTTGGTGAGCAGCTTATCTCTCGATTTTGCCCTGTAAGTTGGCCCTCAAGATCTTGCGATTTAACGCCTCTTGATTATTTCTTGTGGGGTTATGCCAAGTCGTTAGTCTATTTGGACAAGCCGAACACTATTGAAGCCTTACTGGACAAAACAATACGCGTTATTCGTGGAATACAGGCCGAAATGCTCGAAGAAGAAATTGGACCTTCCGAATGGACATTTTAAGACGGGGCCGCGGACAACATTTACATAAAATTATCTTTAAACATTAAATGACAAAGACCAATTTATTGGTTCCAATAAAAAATTTTAATATACGACGCAAATTTGAGTGTTTTATTCGATTTAAAAAAAAAAAAAAAAAAAAACTACGATGAAAAAATCACATTTTAAGTGACAATAAGAGGTCTCTGGCACGCTCACTTCTTGCCCCATGAAAAGATGAAACACATTACCAGAATTATGAGAATTTTTGGGGGTTTCCAAGAATTAATAATAGGCAATATGTAGCGGTGGTTGATTTCTACGGTAAAAGGTTATCATAATCTATATAATTGCTTTCTGATTGAGCAACATAAATGTGGACTTGGTTATTTAAAAATACCAAAAATAGGAATTTTCATTGAAGACCAAATTTTTATCATACAAGGCCTTGTGGAACTTAAGCATCACAAGTGAAAAATTAGTCCAGAATGAATGGAACCGCTCTCACAAGGACAAACTTTATTCGTAAATTAAATTCGTAAATTCGGTGCAAATTGACAAATCCCATCACAGTTATGTACGTTATAATGGCATCACTCAAGTAGTGAAATATTGATGTACGTTCTTAAATTGGAAAAACAAGAGCTTGTTTCCGCCACGACTACCAATATTTTAATTAGAGTATTTAAAGGCGAAAAACCGACTAACCGGCTTTCTTTTGAAACTCGTCATTTTCGAATAGCCTGTTCAAACGGGGGTTTTACCTCGGTTAACCGGTTTATGAGAAAATAAAAGAGCATTTAGAAATTCAAAATTAATAAAATAATAAATAATAAATTTTGATGACCATAACTACACGGTATTCTATTTTAACCGTTGCCGGCAATTTGATAATAAAACTGTGATTTCATAAGTTGACGTTGTCGGTACTTCGATAGATGTTTCCCATGCATACAAATTAGTTTAAAAAACTCGCTTTCAAACATTTTTATTTAAGCGATTTCCCGAATGTTTTAGCATCTTAAAAACTATTATCATGTCGAAAATGCCAGCACCAAGTTAACAACAATATGAACGCCTGCAAATACGAGATAATTGATATTTTAAACTTCTTGAGGATATACCTTAAAAACTGGTTCCTCCCTAGCTGACTATCCATATTAGCCTTTCACAACATTTCCTTAAGTAAAAATATAAAGAACGTCCATTAAATAAACAATTTTGAAAATAATTTAAGCAATTCATAGGATTGAGATATGTTGATATGTTGATTTTAAGAAAGCTTGATGTTTTCATTTCTTTCTTTTATTTTACTCGACTAACATCATCAGGCAAAATTTATTAATCATTGAGAGGAAAGCTAAAAACTATCGTGCGTCTGTGCCGTCACCTTTTATTGCCGTCCACTGGATACTGGACAAAACAGAAAAATGAAAACAACAACTTGTTTCCAAATCAACATGTAACCTCAAACCCAATAATTGCTTAAAATAAAAAAAGGATCAACTGAAGAAAAATCGACCATAATTTAAAAAAAAAACGAATCTGATTTTGAGGATCACCTTCTGTATGTGGGGGATAGTGATGCAACAGATGTTCTCCCAAAGGATTAAATATTGAGGGAAAAAATAAAAAGAAAATAATAATAGGTGGTATTGCTTGAAATACAACATACGCTATATTTACTTTAATCTCCAATGGAACAAACAATTCGGGGTTTTCAATATTATTTTTCTTGTGGTGAGATGTACAACTTTATTGGGATAAAATTGGATAAGAAGTCAGTTAAGATAAATTATAACAGACCTCAAAAACCAGAGTTATGGACCAATTCTCATTGATAGAATGAGAGAGAAAAGTTTTGGCAAGAGATGTTACAAATTAGTGGAGAGTGACAAAAGATATTAAAAGGATTCGGTTTAACTTCGGACTTTTTTAATTCGAGCTTGAATAGTTTTCAAAAATCGTATTGGTTTATATATATCGTATTGGTAATTATATTTTTTTCAATGTTCCGCATTCGTTTGCTTATATAGGGTCAAACTAAACTACAAAGCTATGGCTATTCTAAACACGATTTTGTGTTCATTGGAAAATATGTAAATATATATCCATTTTTCGATTTCAAAAGTAAAGTTAAATAAAATACGATTTCGCTATGATTTTGATGAAATATAATACAATGTGAGTCCTTTTGAAGTAGTTTCGATCACTTTTTCACACATTTCGGATGGTATCTCGACGATAACTTGACGAATGTTGGTTTTCAAATGCTCTAATTTTTTTAGGATTATCCGGTCTTTGACGTAGCCCTACAAAATAAGTCGAACAGCTTCGAATCGCGTGATCTTTGTAGCAGATTGAGCAGTAAGATAGGCCCAATTGATAGGAACGCCATGGAAGTGACAAATTCGGATTATCCGCTACACTTTTACTCAGAGAAACAATATTTTTTGCAGTGCATACATTGCGATGATACACAAGCCTGACCATATCTATAACGCTTGCAATTTCTCCAAATTTCTTTATAATCTTGCCAATTCCTTGCATAGTGGGTCGATTATGATGACTATAATCCCCCTGTAATCCACGAAATGTTCCCTTTTTTTTAATCACCAATTCAGTAAGTTTTAACTATTTTTCGCGCTCTTTGGTTGTTAAACGATCGATAGATTTATACTACCCCTTATATATATTGTTTAAGTATAAAACAGTGGACCAAACGCCAAGTTACTGCAGTCTACTAATTAGGCTATACTGAGAAAAAATTTAACTTCTTAAAATGAGTCAACATATATAAAAGGTACCCGAAGGGCTGAGCCGATAAAGCTCATTAACAGCCGCGGCTAAGATCTGGCAAATATTGGGCTACGCCAAGTTTCAGAAAGATTCTTAAATATTTAGTTGTGTTCTCTACCAGCCAGTCAGATGGACGACGCTCAATCGATTGAAAATATTATGAAGCACATTTAGTCAGAAGATATTTTCTTCTGGGTGTTGCAAATTTCCCATATCAACTGAGTTATATCTCCTTTTCATAGGGTGAAGAAATAAATATTGCGCTAAAATTATAACTATATTTTGTACTCAATTGCGCTATTTGATCCAATCTTTCAATTTGTATTAAAATGTTGTGGTTTATGGCCATCTCCATTTAAGCCAATGAGTCCGAAATTGAAATAAACCGCCACTATATATAGTAAAAGTTTTAACACATTGTGCACAATTCAATCGAACGAATTCTACACATCCAATTAAAGTTTTTCCAGCTCTTATGTACGAGTATATCATTCCCCTATATATTTAAATGATAACTGGGCGAAAGTGACATTTATCAACAAAATCAGTTATATAAATCATGAGCGTTTAACTCCGCGCAAATGTCGCATTGTTGCCATTAACGTCATTTTGATTGCGTTTCAACCTGAACGTGTTGAAGTCTTATTGTTCTCATACTAAACTGATGGAATCAACTCACTTCAACTATTATGGCCGTTCCACAACCTGTATTGGTCAAAGTCACGATACTAACAGATGATGACACGTTTCAACATCTTTTAGAGCCCATTACTAATAAGTTGAAGACACCTGCTGATGGCTGTGTGATGTACACAAAAGTGAACAGTCAAGAAAACTGGTATACGCGTAGTAATAATCGCTTAATAACTAATAGCCTAGCTTTTCCGTTTCTCGATAACATTTCAAAAATAATTGACAACTGGAAACGGACGTCATCACAATAAATTGTCTCCGTATCTTCACCGTTCTTAAGGACGTTCAATAACAATAACTGAAAGTTAATAAGACGGTGATAAAAGCAATAAAATATAACCAAGTCGGAAAGAAGACAGTGGGAAGAGGACGGAAAGTGGAAAATATTTTATTACATTTGTCTTCATATTTGACTCGAAAACATAATGAGAAAAGCAGTACACAAATACGGGGTTATCCATTTTTCTGTTTCAAACGTAAAATTAAATAAAACTCACATAAAACTATGATTTCAATGAAAATTTTATTTCAGCATAATGCTTGGACCTTCCCATTATGTACTAAATATATGTGCTAATATATATATACAATGACATTTAGATGACCGATTGGTTTGGATGTAGCAGTGGATTCTTTCAAGATTATGTTTTACTACTTTTTCCCACATGCATGCATGGCGGTGATGCACAAACCTGACCACATCTGTAATGCTACCTGTCTCTTCAAATTTCTTTATTATCTTGCCAATTTCTTGCACAGTAAATTGATTGTGACGACCATAATCACCCGTAATGCATGAAAACAGCCACGTTTTAACCACCATTTTTGTAATAAGTTTCAACCATTTTTACGCGTTCTTCGGTTGTTAAACGATCCATATTCCTAAATGGCAAACTTTTCACTAAATAAATAACACTTCAGATGACAAGTATTTAACAGCTGACAGCCTTGCCAAACCGACGGTTTTAAAACCACTGAATGGATAACCCTGTATTTTTCCGAATTACTACAAGTGGCCGTAAAATATTGCTATGTTCTTATGCGTTTGCTATTATTTTATATTATCCACGGTGTGCTAAACGTATCGTTCCGTTTGGAACAAACTGAACCACTCGTTTGCGGCAGCATAAAAAATACACATTCCATATAGTCATGCAAAAATATATCGATATGAGCCCATTCGTTTATTAGTCTGAATATATGTTGGAAACACGATTGAGTTTGAAACACTTGACCCAGAACGGTTGAAAATTTTCAAGAAAATATTCCATAGTTACAAGCATGTTACATGAGAATTCGAAACTGTCCAAAATCGACAAAGTACCATAAAAAATGTTAGTGGAACGGTTGAATCCACCTTTAGAAATTTGTTAAATTTTCAGAATTATTACCACTATTCGATTACTAAAACATACATCCGTCACAAAATATTTTTTATTACTTAAGTTTATTTTATCGCCTTCAAAGTAGGTCCCTTCCAGAAAAATACACTTATGCCAAACGCATTGTCCGGGAAAGCTTCAGTTTCCGCCGCACATGCTCTTGTTTGTCTTCTATTGACTGAAAACTGGTCTTTCGAAGTAGTAATTAAAGATTTGGAAAAAGGTAAAAGTCAGCTAGAACCATATCAGGTGAATACTGTGGTTGTTCGGCAGTATTTGGCCAGAAATTCTTTCACAATGATAGTCTTTTGAGATGATGCGTTATACTCATCCAAAATAAACAAGCTTGACCTCTTTTGAACGTTTTTGCTCTCCCAGACACCTCTTAAGTTTCAGATAGTATTGCTAGTATTTCTGGCATAGAAATAATCAAAGAAAATAATCAACATTATCTTGGTTTTATATCGGCTTTGATGTGGTTTCTTTCGGTTTTGATTTAGTTGTAAGATGCTATGAAGCTTGTTGACTGGTTTACAAATTTCATCATTAATTATAATACGTTTTATGAATGTCGAGTCGAAATTAACCTATTCAATAATCTTTAGGCAATGGAATGTTTTAAAAAATTTCAAAAATTTTGGAACTAGTCGAGAGGCAACGTATTTTATATCCAAACAATAGTGTAGAATTGTAGACATTGACTTGTGATATTGATTTCAGTATAGAGGACAGTTTTTCCGACTTAGCGATACAAATAAGTTTAACAACACCCAACCAACGCCGGCCATTTGGCGCCTGTCCAAATTTTTACCTGAAAAATTTTATACGGATAGTAACTACAATGGTATAAAATATATAGTAAAACTAAATATATTTATCTACACAAGCATGTAGATTGCGAAATTTAACAAACCATATATATGTATATGTATAATTAATTCTTATGAAGTGAAGAAAATAATTCTAAGAGTTTCAGTATTCGGCACAGTTTCAACAGATTAGTCCTTCAATCCTCCGGATGCCTATCTACGTCATCATTCGGACAGCAACATTATTGTTCTATCCAATGCTATGTTTGTTAGCTTCATATTGGTCAAGAATATCTAGCCTTTTTCTATAAAAGTGTGTACATTTCAGTTACATAAAATTATTTTTGTGCTTTCATAATAAACGGGTTTTTTAAAGACCACCATTGTATCTTAGTAATGGGGCTGGCAAAAAAATTGAGTTTCAATTAGTCGTCTTCCCACTTTAGATACTGTCAAATGATCGGAAGACGTGAGCTGCTTGGGAAATTCTGCAAAGAATCCAGGATAAACTAATTAGTGACAGCCAGGGAACCTAAATTATTCTACAGGGAGAATAATTGTGGGATATTCAGGAAATAGTTTAAACTCCCTTGACAATCTCTAATCTTAGCTGGCCATTTTGAATTCGTAGGCTACGGCAGAATTTTAACATATCTAACCCTTCGATTTGTTTCAAACTTTAGTCCTTATTATTACATCCACATCCATCCATCCAACTATCAAGAGCTACACTCATTTTTATAAGTATTCCTGATCTCCATAACAATCTATTTTGAAGTAAGCATGCCCTTTCGTCCGATCGTCCATCCGTGTAATTGTTAAAAACACGATGAAGTTCGGTAATACCGCTGGAGCTCGAGGTTACAATTTGGCATGAAGAAGTTGACAATTCGCAGGTGAGTTAAGTGGATAATTAGGCAGAAACAGGGACAGGATAAAAATTCCATTAGAAGCATTTTTCATGTTTTTTTTTTCAAACGTTTTAAAATCAATACATATCATATTAAATATATATATATATATGTATATATATGTATATATATATATTTAATAGAGTCATTCCGATTTATATATATTTTTAAGAAAAATCCCCAGTTGTGGGCGTAGTTATTGGTAGAGAATAAAATACATCCATTGTCACCGAAAGACGGTATAATTCGATATATCATATATGCAGGCATGTCGTTTCTGACACGCCCACTTATTTGGTGATGGATCTGTAAGACATCCTCTGCACAGTAGACCTGCACTGTGAGCTGAGTCCGCCCAAACCATTAATCACTAATTAAAAACTGCCATTTACATTTATTATTTTGCAGGTACCGGAAAAAAAGTTTAAAACTCATAGTTTAGTTCATTCATTCATTGAAATGTGTTAAAACATTTGAATTATATATGAAACGGAAGCGTTTTGGACGTGCTCACTTATTTGGCGATAGATAAGTCTATACGTAGTCCCTGATGTCATCGTTCGCCATTGTCCCTATTGGAACAAATTAAATAAGTTGGAGAAACCTTGCCCTTTAAAGATTAAACCCAACTTCAATGCAGTTTGATATTTGGAAAACGCTGAAAGAGACATCTAAAAGTTGTATATTTAAGGGACCGTAATAGTTATGAACGCTGTTATTCGTACCGGACGCAGATTATGGCGCTTGTGCACTTTTTGTTTCTATAAATCAAACTGATACTTCACTCCCACAATATATTTAAAAATACAAATTCTGTAAATATTATTCAGTATTCATTCTGAACAGATTAATAATTTGAAATTCTAGTAAATGCGGCCTCTTGTTTTGTTTGAAAATGTTATATAATTGATAATAATAAATACAAAAATATAATACTTCCGCCTTAAACATGTTTTTATTCAGCATAGCCTAAAAATATAACAAAGTGTACCAAGCATATTCAAGACACCAGAAGATAATTTTTATTTACCTTGGTTTACCTTTACCAAATATGATATTAAAATTTGTTAAGTTTTGACGTTGATTTATCCGGAAAATGGTTGTCACAGCACTTTCCTTCAGTATGCGTGCAAATGTAATCTGCCTATAGAAAGCCTTTGCACTTCAGTTTTAAAACTTTGAAAACATATTTCTAATTCTTTTCAATGAGAGTTGTTTTTCACTCTCCACATCTGTATGTAAATTCCGACAAAAATGATCCTAACGTGGACTGACAATTGCCCAGTTTGTATGATAATGTTCTATATTTTAATATTTAAAATGATTAACTGCGTTTAGTTACTATCATTCTGAATAACAAAAATTGAACCATCAGTTTTTACAAAATCTCATCAATCTTTATTTGCAAAACATAATTTGGTATTGCCATGATTTGCTTTGTTTCTTGACTGAGACGCTCAAAATGCATTGCTCTCCTAATTCCAATTAATTAAATTCAAGCAATATGATAAAAGCTTAATTACCTCAAAAACATGAATTACTTTACTTTATATATATATGAGAGAGTGCCGAAAATACTGAAATAAGTTTATTTTACTTCAGTCTCATTTGAGGTAATTTCCTTATGTTGATTTTCAAAATATCTGCCAAACATTTGCTTTTTCTGCTGGTTTGTTCCGATTTTGCTGTTTTATACATTCACATACATACCGCAGAAAGATGCATTTAAAGTATCACGTTTCTTTTGAACAAATATTTGTCTTATAATTTTTTAAGACGATTAAGAGATTTTCATCTGTATGACTGGCTGGCTGGTGAACACAATAATTGCCGTAATTATTTATGAAATTGTTAAAATGTGGTGCAGCCTAATATTTTGCAAATCGCAGCCAGGGATTGGAACTAGGCTGTATCATCATAGAGCTCCTTGTACCTCCCACACAAATAGGCCGTCATTTCTAAACTCAATTTTTTCCTCTTAACTGTTCATTTGTTGACTGGAGGGTCATTATGTAACGTTATTATTTGTAACGTTGGTTAATCCCCTGTTACCAAATTCAAATTAAATTTTTGTCAATTATTTTGCTTTGTAACGTTTGCTAAAATTTGAAAAAATACATAAGTTATTAAATTTTATCCACATATTCCCGATTTCATATCTTCAATTCAAAAGGGTTAAATTCAGTACAATTTTGCTCGTATCAGGCGTTCAGTTCTGAGTATACAGATCAGCTGTATGGCCACTCTCCTTACAATACAGAACATTCAAATTGGTTGATTTAGCAAACATCATTGGTTCCTTTTTAATTTCTAAGCTGCGAACTTTGGAAAATTATAATTTTCTTTTCTCATTGTACTGTAAGCCTGCTCACCTGACTTAAATTAGTCTTTCCGATTCAGGTTACTAGGAAACAATTTAATATGTCTAGCGAGTTTCTTTATGCACCAGAATCCCAATCTGATCTCCAAATTTGTCATCTAGAATTGTTGATAAATCTGATATAGTGCTTTATATGTAAATGCTCCTTATGCAGATACTGCTCTGCATCGAAGAAACGAATAAGCTCAACCATTTCTTCTTTAGTCAATGTTTCTTTTACAAAATTCATGATCATACTGTTGTCGTATAGAATTAGGATAACGCTATCAACGATGCTTATAAAATCTGCAATAGTTTTTTATGTTTCCATAGAAATTGAATCCCAACTACAAACCCGACAAGTACGTATTTTTACTTCTCGAATATACTTTAGACATCAATATGGGCAGTTTAGTGTACAGAATCTAACGCCGTACTATTTGGTTGATCTCAGAGACATACATTTTCAAATCTCACAAAATTTTAAATGTAGTAGAATTTAACATTCAGTTCAATAATTTTGGGACAGCTCAGAGTGGTGGGTCTGTAACAAAATCGCATTTCCCAAATTTCAACAAAACTAAGGACACAGAATTCCGCTTGCGGAATTTGCATGCATTTTACGTAGGAAAAGAAATTCCATTTGATGTAAATATAAGAAGGCTGTCTCAGTAAAACCTTTTCATATAAAGTGTGGTAAAAAGATAAGTGAATTATATGACATTGAACGCTTTATTTAGCATAGTTAGAATGATCCGATCAGGATCGAATGTTCACCGTTTTGCTCGCTTTTGCTTGGTGTCATTTTTAAGGTAATTTCACTATGCCTCTTCAATAGAAATCTCTACCCCTATTAGCGAAAAACTGGGGCAATAAATTTTCACAAGCTTTCCTTGAGGCGAAGTTATCACCAGCGAACTCATTCCATTTTTCAAGTACTACCAAACGGTTTTTTGTGCAATATTTAGCTCCTAAGCAATTCGACCTGATAATTTCCAATATTCTATCGTCATTTTTAACTATTGGTCATCCAGAGTGTGGTGCGTTTTTAACTTTAAAGACACTTTAATCGACAAAACCAAGATTGCGCATGATTGAGTATTATCACGACCATAAGCCCTATTCACGTTTTCGGGTACATAGTTTGCGTTTTCGATGATAAGCTATAAAATGTGACGTATTTCCCCTTTGCCATTGCCCATTTTTGGCGCCTATACGAAAGCCATCTATTGGCCGTCCGTCTCCACTTCAACCATGGTTTCAAATTATTTCGTCATTCCATCAACCGCTTTCTTTAGAGTTCGTCGCAATATCTGCTCAGTATGTCTAAAGATAAAATCCAATTAGGCTAAATCTTTCCGAAGATACACTTTCCAGGACCTTATATGCGACATGATCCCATAATCCTTACATTTTCCGAATACAAGACATGAAGCTCTTGTATCCGAATTATCAAATATATATTTACTTACCCCAATAGATTTTAGGAGCTGATGCATGCCGACTACAAGCTCATCCCCAAAGGCTTTTAATAGCTCTATCGTCGAGCCATCAGTACCTCAGTTTTATTGCTCTGAAAGCAAAAAATATAATTATATACATGGTTGCGCAGTAATCGTGCTACAAACACAATGTCAATGGGGACCGTTATTTAAAGTGTTGAAAGAGTTTTTCTACCCAGAACTGCGGCGATGACACATCCGTTTCAACAGCATTTGATCCAGCAAGACGGAGCAACTGCACGCAAAGCAGGACCAATTATGGTGGAGCTCCAACAAAAATTCCCCAAATTATATCAAGCAAGAGGTGTACAAAATGCAACCAAGGAATTTGACTGAATTGAAACAGCCCATTAAAACAATAATTGAGGCGATCCCGACCGCAATTAATAATTTTCTAATCAGGTGTCGCATTTGCGTGAACGAACATGAAGGTCGTTTATCGGTCTATCATCTTCAAAACCAATTAGTTATATAAAATTAAATTGCGTTTTTTATACAATAACAAAAATTCAAATCTATATAAATAAAAATCAAATGCCGTTCGTTGGTAAGGACATCAGTTGAGAACGGCTGGACCGAATTGAATAATTTTTTTTTAAATGTTCGTCGTAGTCCAACTTAGGTTTTTATGGAAAGAAAAATTTACCACACCCACTTTTACGCCCACTTTTCGATTTATCTAAAATTGTAAAACGGCTACACCGATTTGGCTAATTCTTTTTTTAAATGTTTGTAGTAAATGTTTCCAGTGCTGCTACAAATATGGGTGGGATTGGACAAAGGGGCGTGGTACCTCCCATACAAACCACAAATTAAAAATCCATTACCTATGCTCCTGCTTACGGTATTTGAACAAAATTTGGTGCGTAGGTTTGGTGTACATATTTTAAGTGCTACTGCAAATATGGGCGCGATTGGACAAAGGAGCGTGGTACCTCCCATACAAACAAAAAATTAAAAATCCATTATTTCTGCTCCTGCTTACGGCATTTGAACAAAATTTGGTGCGTAGGTTTGGGGTACATATTTTAAGTGCTACTGCAAATATGGGCGGGATTGGACAATTGAGAGTGGTACCTCCCATACAAACCATAAATTAAATATTCACCGATTTGGCTAATTCTTTTTTTAAATGTTTGTAGTAAATGTTTCCAGTGCTGCTACAAATATGGGTGGGATTGGACAAAGGGGCGTGGTACCTCCCATACAAACCACAAATTAAAAATCCATTACCTATGCTCCTGCTTACGGTATTTGAACAAAATTTGAAAAGTCGTATTTATTTAACAGAATTCAATAACAAATTGTGTAACTTATTTGGTCAACAGAATCAGAAATTTAAAAAAAGGCAACATTAATTTTTGCATCATACAAAAGAAAGCGTACCTTAAACAGATGTCTGTCACAGTGTTTCTGAGATTTGATAAAATCAAGTACAATAGTTTAAAAACTGTTATTATTTCCTCGGTGCAACATTATTAAGATTTCCATTATCTTCTGGACTATAGTTGATTTCTGAAGTATCATAACATTTTTCAGGTCATTTACAAATATATGGTAAAAACTATTCAAAACATTACTAGTTCAGTTCTAAGATGTAAATGCCGAAAAATTAGTTTGGAATAATAATCATTATGCCTACACCGGAGGATTCAAGGTGATGTTATCTGATATGCGAGGAATTAATATGATCTGAGGTCTTTAGTGGGAATAAACCGTACAGTTCTTTATGTGGAGATGTAACTTATTTTTTGGCCAATTTATTTTTAATCATTTTTTTCAACTTCACGATATGTTGATTGATTAATTAAAAAGGATTGTAAGTAATCGTAAGGTCTATCTTGCCAGCAGAATGTCAACAGTCTAATTGATATTTATGAACAATTACAGTGATCAAAAGTAGTGGAGTAACATCAAAAGAAATTAATCCATACACTAATCCATTGGGTCATACACTCCATTTTAAATTGCTCAAACGCATTGCATTGGAATATAATCAACGACGGGCATACAACCTGCAACCAGGGTTGAGAAAGTTGTTATTTTTGTACTTTTTTGATAGCCGCAAGCTGGAATTAATCGTTTTGCAAGTTATCACATACATTTTTCTTGTTATTGGTTTATATGATGACAAGCTCAAATTGTTACAAATATTTACGATACAACACTATCGTTCGTATCGTTATTTAGCTAAGGATTTTGCTCACTGTTTCGCCGCCAACTCGTATTCATCAACTACGTATCGATGGTTAATAAGATAATCTCTTGTCAAGGATGACACTTCAGAACATTTCCAGAAACTATGGATCTCTTTTTAAAAACCGTTAAGTGAGATCTGAGGACCAGAAAAGTTATCGGATTCGGAACGAAGGCATCCTAAAAGTTACATTCAGTGTCGGAATACAAAGAAATGAGAAACGATTTAATGATTCCCAACATGTCTATTTTGTCTAAAACACGGTTGGTTTGGGGTTAATCGAATGCAATGATGTAAGTCCCAATGAGAAAAGCCCTCGCAAAATAATAGCCAACAAATTAAATAAGTCAGATAGTTGAAAGTCGAAGTTATTCAAAACGATATATACTTTCATTCCTTCAGTTGAAGGTGTAACAAGTACAGAAGCTCCACTCATTTCAACTTTTCCAAATTGTATGTACCTTCCCCAAGTTCTTTTATGTTCGGGTTCATTAATATGAAATATGAGTGCCAGAAGGAGTAAATGCTATGAATTAACGGATATCATTTCAACTTACCGAATTTACTTATTATAATTTGCTGTCTTCCACTTGTAAGGGAGACACGAGAAATTGCATGGTTCTGAGGTCCATTTTCTCACATTTGAGCGTTGTAATGTAATGCAATTGACAACTGCATTAAGTAAAACTGAAACTGCTGTCCACGAAAATTTTAATAATGTAGTCTATTTGTAGGAAAAGTTCCGAAATTGGGCTGGTAATTCATTCCATTTTCATATTCAACAAAATGTAACTGTTTCCAAATGAGAAGGTAAGAACATACGGGTTAAGTCTATCATTTGTATGAAAGGTACCAGAAGGGGCATGGTGAATCAGTCTATTTTCCCCCAAGTTTTGTCAAGCGTTTAAAATAACGTACAATGTATTGCATACACATCTAAGTTAACGCAGGCTACTAGTAAGAAATCACAGAGGAACGATTGAATTTCGGAAAATAACCATATTTGTATGGGAGGTATTAGAAAGGGTGTGGAAATTCAAACCACTTTCATTCGCTGACTATATTTAGGCAAAAACTTAGTGCAAATGAATGAAATACATGAACCTATAAATAAGTGGGTTATATGGGTCATTTGATTATTTGTTTCTGAGGTACGAGAATATAAGAATAGATATGGTCCATTTACAATCCCCTGCCACGATTTGGAAAATTATTAGCCTGTGCCAAGTTTTAAGTTCCAGACAGCCTAAAGAGGCTTGGTATTTTAACCGCTTCCCTCTGGGCGTTATGTTTTCCCATTATCAAATAATTTAGGAATAATTTCATTCTTTATTTTATTAACGTTACTGGATACATACTGTAATGCAAACACAAATATGAAATTATTTCCCAAAAAAGTATAACTTCCTGAAATTTAAGATTAATTTTATATGAAGCGACTTCCAAATTCTTTGGCGATTTTTGAGACTTATTTCATATTTTATTGGACTTCTTTAATTTAGGAGTTATTTCATAGAGCCTCAAGATTTTACAAAAATTATGCTTGTTTTTTCGGATGCAGTTCCTGAGACTGGCCGACGTTTGCAATATAACTGAAATCATTCTCCCCCTGTAGAACCAAATAATTAAGTTGCAACACTTTTGGGTAGCTTTTAGGGCCGATAATGATAAAAAACTACATTTTAAAATGATTTTTCATACTATTTTACTGACGGTATTTATCATCCCCGCCTGTAACAGCATTAAGCTTCTTTGTCGCCACAGTCACAATTTAACCACACTGTGCACTTGCATTCACACACATATACATACAAGCACTCTCCCACTCTAAACCACACATACACTTTACATTAACCTTTCGTGTGGAGTAACATATACGAGTATGTAAGCGTGTTCACACATCACACTCAGCCAACGGGGACGAGCTTCGATGTGAGTTTTTCGTGTTCGAAAAGCGACAAAAGTCAGTCAGTGTGAATTCCCCAAGTACATAAATGCCAATAAAGAATAATTGAGTCTCATTAAAAATGATAAATTCACTTGAGACTCCTGTGTCATAAGACAAACAACAACACCAATGGATTTAACAAAAAAAAAACAACAACAACAGCAGCAAAAGCCCGAGCGACAAACGGAAGAGTGGCAACAATGTTGTGGTCCTCGACTCCCATAGCGCCAACACACATCCGGTAACACCAATCCAAATGTAGTCAGCATGCACAGGTATGTGTGTAACGTAATATATGGCATACAATTCAAATACCACCAAGAAGTGTAAACTATATCCCCGATAAAAACAACAATAATATGGTGTATTGAAAACAAATCTATTCAATAAATCATTTTTTGTTTTCGTTTTCTGCTTTCTGTATTGTGTGAGCTGTTAGGGCGGATGTGGACGTTCACGTTTTTTGTCAGACTTGGACGCCATGGGAACTTGTAGAATTTTATAGATATTAAAAGCACAGCGGAGGAAGTGACTGTACGAGTACATTCGTGGATAAATCAGCAAATAAAGGAACAGCAGCAAAAAAATTTCATATGACATGAAAACGTTGTTATTGTCTGTCGTCGAAACGAAAAGAAAGTGAAGGAGAATAAAAATCAAAATGTCACTCACTTCAATTTATGATGGAATAAAAAGTGTACAATTCCACAAACGTTTTTTCTTCAGTTGTTGCGTTTCATGACAATAAAGAGAGATTATGTAATGTGAACAATAAAGTCACTAAGGTAATGTGAGGCCAAAAATGCGAAGATAAATTATATGAAATTATTTGCATTGTTAAGGGATTCACGCAACCAATACTCCCTTGACGGCAAAGGCGATAAAAACATATTAGCGGCAAGTTTGTTGGAGGTAATATAACATATTACTTACATTACTTTTCTGTATAAATTGCCCGAAATCAGTACAAAGAATTTGACAACTCTGAGAAGAAAAAAACAATAACAACCAAACAAGCGAACAAATGTCATTTTATACCACAGCCCCCATGCCTGTATCATGTAACCTTAGATATGAGAAAAAATTTAACGCATTTGGGTGGGAGACGAATATGGCTCCAAATATCTTACGAGGAAATTCTTGGCAGGTCATTTTAAGTGGATAGAAACATGCCAGCGTCTCCACTTGATTGACTGGATTTACTCGTACATCTGTTCTGAATTTACTCTACACTGTTCACAACAAATGCCAATGGAAATGTGTTTTCAATCTAAAAAGATATTTCGGAACTTTGATAGAAAATGGGATGTTAATTAATTTTGTCGAGAGATTTTAAATTTATTGATTTATATGATTCGCAGTAGAATAAATCAACTACTTTCTAAATAAACTTTTATTCACAATCGCAACACTCAAATAAAATGTTGCTTTTGTAGGAGGTAGAAAATATGAACATGGTTTAAGTAGCGGAATTGAAACAGTTTTAGTGCAAAGCTTCAGTGAACACATAAGACGAACAAAACCATCATATGCAGATCAACATATTGATCTGAATAGGTAGATCAATATGATGATCTGCATATGAGACAAAATATACGAGACAAACAAGGGACAGTTAGCTTTGTTGAAGGTCGACTAACAATAATAGCGACAAGGAGACGGTTTTAAAAAACCTTCCATTGTTTTGTTGTAGTGACAGCGAACCACAACGTTTGATGGTTAGGGTGACCACCAATGGCAGGGAATAGGGAAATAATTTGAACAGGTTCAGGAAACATGTAAATTATAAGTACGACAAATAGATTAATATAAATAATATAAAAATTCTAAATAAATAAATGCTAATAAAATTAGCAACATGGATATGTTCGTTATTTGAAGTTAAAAAGTTCAAACAGGTCTTAAATTTTTTCATTGAATAAACTGCCGACCAAATTCAGAACAGAAACTTCTGTCAAGCGAACTGACTGAAACATAACAAACGCAATACATAATTTTCAAAAGTTTTCCGCTTATAAATTACAAACAAAACTACTGATTGTTGCTAGAAAGACTAATTTGTATGTAGAACTAAGCTTACTTTACGCCTGATGTTTGCTAAATTATATTGAATTTGATGCAACCGAATGTAAGGGCATGAATCGGAGAATATGTATATGAACTAAATTATATGATTTATATCGGAGTTACCAGAAGGGCGTGGCTACCCGGTTCGCTTTTAAAATTTTTCAATGCATTGTAACGCATCATAACTGATATAACTGAACTATTAACTATAGTAAAAAGTACAAATGATATAATAGGGCAATTTGTATGGGAGATACCAGAAGGGCCTATTTTCATTCTTGGAATCTAATTTATCCAAGGCACAGTGTGTGTCAAATTTAACTGAATTCAGCGTAACTTCTGAAAATATGTGAAACTAATAATATTTGCAATAAATGGGCTGTTCATATGGGAGGTATTAGAAGGAGCTTGGTCGATTTTTCTCATATTTAATAAGCGCTACAAACCAACAGAATGAGTAAACATAGGTTACTTTAACTCACTAATTGGAAATTACAGCAGAAAGATTGAATTTCGGTAAATCCTCCTATTCACTATGTTTCGTACAATCAATTGAAAGATACGATTTTAAAAACGTACGGCCTAACTGGCTTAGCTACATAAATCAATATAATGAACAAAAATCTAGATTTCTGAAGCCTACCAGTTATAAATTACAAAGGAAATATTGCATTTCGGAAAATCGCTCATCTCGTAGGGAAGGGGTACCAGAAGTAGTCAGGCAAAAGTCTCCATGTTCATTTTCAGAAATAAGTTAATAAATGCATGATGTGTGCCACATGTAACTCAATACTACTGCTTGAAAGATAGGCAGCAAAGAATAGATAAGTTAAATCTGTCACTTTTATAGAGGATACGTGAAGCGACATGGCTAATCCAATACAATGGATAAAAATTTGAGTAACTGTGTATATGATAACATTTAAAATCTTTAGCTGCTATCTGGCAAAATATCAGGCGGAGTCCAATTTTAAGAAGTTTTGTAAAAAAAAATACAACAATTGTCGTGTGTACTATCCACACCGACAGGCTGGCGAACACCGCTCAACCGACTTGGTAAATTATGAAACACATTTGGCCAAAAATAAACTTGGTACTCTAATCGCTTCCTTCTGAGTATTACATATTTGCCGTATCAAATAATACAGGATTACCCATTTAGTGATTTCACAACCAGCTGTCTCGCAAGGTTGTCAGCTGTTAAATACCTGTCATCTGAAGTGTTATTTTTTTTTGTGAAAGGTTTTCCATTTACGTACTACAAAAGTAATAAATCAAACGTGGGCACTTTTCGTGCATTACGGGGTGATTATGGTCGTCATAATCGACTTACTGTGCAAGGAATTGACAAGACTATAACGAAATTTGAAGAGACTGGAAGCGTTACAGATGTGATCAGACTTGTGCATCATCGCAATTTGCGTATTGCCGAAAATATCGCTTCTGTTAGTGAAAGTGTGGCAGATACTCCGAACTTTAATTAAGATTACTGTGTCCGTATTATAACCGACTTTTTTTGGCCTGCAATTGAAGATTAGTGACAGTCAGTCAGTCAAGCTGCTAAGTTCTGCGCAACAGACCCTCCGCCAAATTATACACACATACATTTGTGAGCGAAGTGTTTTAAACCAGCTAAATCGAACTATGTTTGTAAAGCTAAATTTCATTTTATTTGTGCTACAATTGATGGTAAATCGTGCGGATTAATTATGAAAAATAAGAACATTGTTTTCAATTTCAATGACTTCTTAAATGTTTCTTCAAACTATTTGGCACATATCTCTTCTTTGTCAAATGAAATAAGAGAGCTTAAAGTAACAATACTCATCTCGCTCAGTGATGAAGTTTGTGAAATAAAGCGACATCTCAACGACTTTTCGATAAAGAAAACAAAGCCTAAGAGGCAACAAAAGATAAATACCGTTCCTGCTGTTATTACTGGCATTATCAATAAAGCTCAGAGCGTTGATGCTCTAGTCAAAGGGGCTGCTGTGAGTGCAACAAAAAATCACCCTGTTTCGTCAGCTGCTTCTTCGTTTTCGTCTATGCCTATGAGAGAGCCAAAGATAGTGATGGAGGCAAATGAGTCTGATGCTAACTCGCAACATACATCGAACTTGCATGATTGGAAGCATGTGCAGAGCCGTAGACGTAAGAGAAGGAGACCTTTAATATTGGGTACTGTCCCCTCTGATGATTTAGAAGTACCAGTTTCTAAAATATGGATTCACGTCTAGTCTTTCAAACCTACTGTATCTATGGATCAGATAATGAATTATGTTCATAAATATTCTCAAATCAACATACAGCATATTGAATGTTATAAGTTGGTAAAAAAGATGTTGATTTGAGTGATCTAAAACGTGTTAATTTCAAGCTTGGAATATCGCCGTGTTTTTATGATCAAATAATTAAGCCTGAACTTAGGCCAACTAACATGAAATTGTGTCCATTTATAAATTTTCGGACAAAACCGGTGTCAGGAGAACATCGTTAGCTTGTAATAAGGAATTGTCATTGTATTATCAAAATGTATCTGGAATCCGGATCAAATCTATAATAATTTCCGACTTTTCATGTCAGGATGACTGTGACGTTGTTATCCTAGTAGCACATGGCTCAATTCTGATTTCTTCGATGCTGAATTTTTTAATACAAAGCTTTACAAAGTATATAGAAAGGACAGAAGGGTCTTTCCAGAGGCAGTGGCGTGCTAATAGCAGTAAAAAATAGTTATAATTCTTCGCTATGTGATATCGACTGTAAGAATATCCTTCTTGATCAGTTGGCAGTATATATTTCTGGCTGCAGTCCTGCACTATGTTTATGTATCTCATACATTCCACCAAATAGTAATGAAGAAATGTATGATTCAATACTATTAAATTGGAATCAAATTTGTCAGTAAATGCTCGTATTTACGTTTTAGGAGATTTTAATTTAAAAAATATTGTTTGGTCACGTATTGGTAATGATGACAATTTACTTCCTAATAACGTTAATAAAAGTTTTAAAATTAATTTTATTGACAGTTAACTCACTTTAAATATGCTTCAAATTAATCATATCTGTAACAAATTATCTCACTTTTTGGATTTAATTTTTGTTTCGCATGATCGTAAATTTAATTTATTTGAATGCTTATTTCCAATCTCGGCATCTTATCAGTTTTTTGATAATTCAACAAATACTGATACTTTTAATTTTAACTTTAAATGTTGTAATTTTGAGGCGTTAGACTCTTTATTTTCAGGTGTTGATTGGGTAGACATTTTTCGGGTAAAACTAATTCTGATTGTTATAACTATTTTTTGGACACAGTTTGGAATTTTGTAGAAACACTATACAGTTGAAGAGCCCAAGACCTTACAAGCTTTCGTGGTATACTAGAGATCTTAAAAGAACTTGAAAGTCTACGCAACAAATTCCATAAAAGTTCACTGAATCTGGAAATGTGGAAAGTCATGAAAAATTTTTATATTATCAGAGAGAATTTAATTTCTTAAATAAATTTTTATATAATCAATTTATATTGCAAAAACAGAATGAAATTAAGTCGTTCTGGCATTTTGTTAATTCGAAAAGAAGTGTTTCAGAAATTCCCTCAAACATGATATTTGTTGATGCTGTATCAAGGTCATGCAGTGATTCTGTTAACTTGTTTGCTAATTTTTTTAATCAAATTCAAAATTTGTTTGATATGCTAGACATTGATGTCTTAGAACTCACTGAGGATGAGGTGTACGATGGAATCATGTATTTAAAAACCAGCTAAAAAGCGGATTCTGACGGGATTTGGGTTTATCTACTAAAGAAATGTGCCTCATTACTAACTTTTGTATATTTTATATTTTTGTATATTTTTAAGTCTTCATTAAAGGAAGGCATTTTTATTGATAGATGGAAGTCGGCGTCTATAACATCAATTTTTAAACATGGTAAGAAGAATGATGTTACGTGTTACAGATCGATTTCTAAACTATCAAATGTTTTGAAAGTTTTTGAGCATATAATTTATAAGAAGCTATCTTTTCTTACAAAATTGATTATATCTCCATTTAAGCATGGATTTTATCCAGGTAGATCTACCACAACAAATTTAACCATTTTCACATTTGTATTTCATCATTTGAACTTGGACATCAAGTTGAAACAGTTTACCCTGATTTCGCCAAAGCATTTGATAAAGTATCTCACAGTATACTTCAAGCTCAGTTGCAATCTATGGGACTTCATTCCTTGATGTTAAAGTAGTTAAAATCGCATTTGTCAAATAGAATATGCAAAGTCCTTATTAGTGGCTATGAATCTCTTCCATATTTGCAAACATCAGGCGTGCTGCCAAGTAGTATTTTAGTACCTTTGTTGTTTAATTTATTTATTAATAATATTTCTAACTGTTTTTTTAAAGTAAATTTTCTTTTATATGCAGATGACTTAAAAATATACCACAAAGTTTCTAGTATTTCTGAGGCCCTAGATCTTCAGAATGATTTAGATAATTTTCTTGATTGCTGTTCCCTAAACAAACTTTCATTAAATCTATCAAAATGTGTCCATATTTCATTTTCAAGGTCTCGTAATCCAAGTCAACTGGTTTTCAAAATTTATGATTACAGGCTCCTCACTACTGAAAGTAAAATGGATTTAGGTGTTGTTTTTGCTGCGGCATTGACCTTTACCTCGCATATAAATTATAATATGCCAAAAGCTTATTCTATGCTAACGTATATTAGAAGAAATTGTTCCGATTTCACCGACTCACACACCTTAAAAGTAGTGTATACTTCCTATGTTAGATCAAAGTTGGAATATGCCTCCATTGTTTGGAGTCCCCTTTACCAAGTTCAAAGGGTCTTTCTAAAATTTGCTCTCTCCTCAATTAACTTTGGTGATTTTGTGCCCCCTCATATTTCCAGATGCTGATTACTACTGGGTTTACAACCATTGCAATATCGCCGTATTTATAATACCTTATTATTTGTATTCGATATAATAGCTGGTATAATTGATTGTTGTGAATTATTGTCGCTTATACCATTTTATGTTCCGCCAACATCACTTGGATATCATTATATATTTAATGTAATACGCCATCCCACAAATTATGCCCAGCAAAGTGCTTTGAATCGCGGATTTATTGAATTCAATATCCTAAATGGGATTGCAAGAAATAAATACCCAATTCAACACTTAGAGTTTTGTATGCCTAACAATAACTTTAAACTGTTCCTTTTTAGATATTTAAAATAAATAATTTACATATTTACTTAACTTTCTTGAGACATGTTATGTCAATTTTTAGTCTGTAAGGATTCATATGTCCATAGACCTATATAAATGAAATTAAATAAATATATATAAATAAAAATTTATGAACTGGACGATATGTGGTTTCAACAAGACGACGCTATGAGCCACACAATACGACCGATTTTGGTTTTATTGCTTGAGAAACTTCCAGAAAGCGTAATTTCCCGTTTTGGCTACGTCAATTGACCATCAAGATCATGTAATTTGACACCGTTAGACTTTTTCTGTAGGGCTACGTCAAAGACCGAGTTTATGCGGATAATCCCAAATGTTGGAGCATTTGGAAACCAACACTGGCCAAGTTATCGCCGAGATGCTGCCCGAAATGTTCCAAAATGTGGTCGAAAACTACCTTAAAAGGATCCACTGCTGCAAACAATCCAGAGAAACCATTTAGATGACTTTCTTTTCCATACAAAATGGGAAGGTTCATGCATTATAACGAAATAAAAGTTTCAACGAAATCATAGCTTTATGTGTGTTTTATTTAACTTTTCTTTTGAAACCTTCGGACGAATGTATATTACGAATTTTTCAATCAGTACAGAAATCGTAGCCATATGGATAGAGGTACACATTTAAACTAAATTTGAAGTGATTATTTATCTAAATGGAAATGCAACAGTGAAGAAAAACTATTACTAAATGTTAAGCATCTTGCCCGGAATATCGGGCGGTCTGTGGGACAGGTACAAAGGCTCTGAATGACTCGTTGTATGCCTCATGTCCTAGGGGCTATGCCATGGGTAAGCAACAACCGCGGTGATGGTCATTGGAACTTGTAGAGAAAATGCTGTAGGAAGTTCCTCAACACGGTTATGCCCACAAGAGCTTCACAGGACTGGGAAAACTACAAAGAAAAACTTAAAGAATATAAGAGTGCATTGAGGAAGGCTAAAAGGAAGTCCTGGAGTGAATTCTGCAATAAAGTTGAAGATACTTCCTAAACCGCAGGACTAAGGAAAATGCTGGTCTCCACACCGTGCATGGTAGGTTATATCAGGAAACCACTGGGTGATTGGACAACATCCAGTGAAGAATCACTGGAGCCGCTCCTGGATGATCATTTTCCTGGTAATTCCCAAAACGGAACTGTCGTTAAATCAACCATCGGCTGTTGGCAGGGAAATCGCAACCAAACCCAAAATAGCGTGGGCAATTAAAAGCTCTGAACCGTTCAAATTACCCGGACCGGACAACGGCAGCTGCCACGCTGATGCCACGGCTTGAGGAGCTCTATATCAGCTTTATCGACCTAATATATATCTCTGCTATTTGGAGGGAGACCAAGGTAGATTTTATTTCCAAAGCCGGAAAAACATCCCATGCGGGATCAAAATATTTTAGACTATCAACCTGTCATCGTTTCTTCTTAAAACACTGGAAAGACCCATTGACAGCTACCTTAGGACAAACATAAACCGGAATCTGCGGGCGGATAGACAACATGCTTACTGCAAGGGTAAGCCCACTGAGACTGCCCTGCACAACTTGGTCAGATTCATCGAAGGTTCACAAGCCGTCAGAAGTATTCTTTGGCAAACTTTCCAGATATGGAAGGGACGTTTAACAACGTTTCTCCCGATACGATAGTCGCAGCACTATCAAATCTGGGTGTAGGCGTCAGTATTAGGATGCTAATGTACGATCCTTTTACAAAGAGACGTATCGGGGCTAAATTAGGGTCGTCGAACGCAGTAGGGGAACACACGAAAGTGGTGTTCTACCCCCTTTACTACGGAACCTTGCTCTGAATAGTACATTGTTCTCTATGGAGGAGGCTGATGTTAAGGTTGTCGCATACGCAGAGGATGTGGCAAAAGCAGTTAGGGGGAAGTTTTTGGGGGCAATCAGGGACACCCTTCAAAGAGCCCTTCCCACTGTAGCGAAGTGGGCGGGGAAAAACGGTATCTAAGCAAATTCAAACAAGAACGAAGCGGTTCTGTCCACCAGGAGATACAAGTTTCCACCTGTGGATCCTATCTCCCTGGGAAATACTGAAATTCCTATCGAGGATTGTGCAAAATACCTTAGTGTATTATCGGACAAGAAGCTGAATTTCAAAATCAACATTTTGGACAGGGCAAAAAAGGTCACAGTGGCGCTATATGCCTACAAGAGGGCAAAATTGAAACAATTTGAATTAAAGCCTCGCATTGTTCACTGGTTGTATACTGCGGTAGTAAGACCGATAATGTTGTATGGAGTTATCGTCTGGTGGAAGACTCCTGAGAAGTCCACATACTGTAGGATATTGGATGGCTAGTCTGTGCACCACTGGTGCGCTTCGCACCACTCCATCCGATGCTCTAAATGTAATTTTGCATTTACCACCCCATAATTAGTATGCAGACTGCCAACGCTACGGTAGTAATACTAAAAGAGAGCCATCACAGTGGTTACGGTCACAGTGTAATCCTTAATATGGTGCCTGACGCACCATATACATATACTTATACCAGATAGAGATACATGGTAGTGTAGAACTACTAGTTCAAGACTGTATGTCGAATACTACACTGACGGTCCAACATTTCAGGGTATGCGTCAAAAAGGCCTAATTATAGCAGGAAGATTACCTGATTTTGGCCATTAAGGAAGTGACAGAATGGCTGAGGTATAACGTCCTAACCACGGTGTGGTTTAACATATTCTTTGACAGTCAAGCTGCCATTAAATCCCTGGATTCTGTTGGCAGCAAATGGTAGGCATTTGTTCAAGGTTGTAATCAATCCAGACAGATGTAACCTTGCCTAGATCTTGAGCGTTCACCCAAACTGCTGTTGCTATCAAGACCAGACGTCTCATTAATTGTATCCATCATGATAGGATGCTCTCTGATTGGAAAACATGCAGTGAGACTGAAGGTTGCGACCAGTGACTTCTGCAGGAGCTGTATGGATAGAGAGAAGGAGGAGTCCATAGAACATCTTATCTGCAATTGCTTTGCCGTGACGAACAGGCGGGGATCAACACTGGGCTCTTATTTATTCAGGGACCTAGAAGATATAAACAAGGAGATATGGATATTGTCCGACTTAAAAGCTTCTTGGGCGCTCAGGATGGTTGGACGGGGGACATTCATATCTCTAGTTTCCGTGGTATCACAATGGGCTATACAGTCTAAGCAAGTCTGTCTATTCAGACTGCTACACTGACCTAACGATTGTATGCCAAGGAGTTTCCGTTTACTTTCAAAGGCTACTTCCGTAGCCTAGTTTATGTGTTTAAACCCAAATTTGCAGAGTAACTTTCGATTTATTTCAATTCTACCTGAATGAATTACATGAGAGTGGTCCCAAATTAAAGAACAATATTATAAATTACTCCTGACAAAGGAAAATTATAAGGAAACTTGTAAGGATTTTAGTGAAATTAGATCCCTAAAGTCGCTAGTATTTCTTTTAATAAGCCGCACCACAGCACATGCTTTGGGCGTTATATACTCACTACATTGGTAGATTCTAATTTTGATTGAAATATGATGCCCAGATCTATTAAGAGCCACGTTCTCAATACAGTAATTCATTCATCATGATTGTGGGCATATGTAATACTAGAGCATTTTTGTACATTCAGTACTAGTTTGTTAATATTACACCACTCTTTTAAAGCTATAGAATAATATATAGAATGATAAACTTGTAACATCTGCATACACGTTTAAATCGTCAGTAAAAAGAGTGGTTTTCAAAACTTCAAGCAATCAGGCAAACCGCTAATAAGAATTCATGGGGAATAGTCGAAAATCTATTAATTGGGAATGTAGAATACCAAGTCTTCTATTAATTAAAAAACTTTTGAAAAATATAATAACTTACCATTTATACCGAATTGTGAAAGCTTAGGTATACGTAGTAATATAGCATGATTTACCGAATCAAAAGCTTGCGCAAAATCTGTTTATATGTATTTTTTTCCTAGAGTGATGAGCTAAAAAATTATGTAAAACTTTTATAATTTTTTAATTCTATTTTAAATTCGGACATTTTTGGAAGGAACTGGAGTGAAATACATATTTAAGAAATTAGTAAAATAATACTTAAATGCATGTAAACTTTATATGTATGTATAAGGTTCTGAAAAAAAGAGATTTCAAATTTTACCAAAAATTCAGTTGCAGATTACTGTCGCTCCGTAAGTTTTCACTGCATTTCTCCAATCACCTTATGTATAGTATCCTAGAAGGCATGGCAATGCAGTCTATTTCTGATCACAATACCAAATAACAACTAACTGAAATTATTATTATTATTAACTGATTAAACAAGTTAATTTGTAGGGAAGATATCATTCAGTCATTTTTTCACATTTCACCCAATATCATATCGCAATATAACTTACTAGAATTTAGATAATGCCAGGCAACCAATTAGGTATAAGTCGATCAATTTGTATCTGAGGTGTTCGAAATAGCTTGGGAACGTCGCCTATTTTCAGTTCATTGAGTTAAATCGGCCATTAATATTGGAGGGGCTGGAAAATTCAGTCAGTTTTAATTTTCAAAACAAAATTTATCAAACACATTATATGTGCCAAAATTATCCGCTTTGCTACAGTCCTTCCGGTACCTACCCTACATTAATAGCTTCATATCTTTCAAGCGACTATCCTAAATTCAGTAACATGCGTTTCAGAAACTTAGTTATCAGAATGAAAATAGACGACACTAGTAAACGAAATAACATTTAATTTCTCCACTGTAATCTCTAATTGGTGGACTGTAATAACTTGACTTTTTTAAATTGAATTCTGTTGCAACGCTTGGTAAAAACCAGATAACCTTTAACGCCTCTTCAGGTACCCCAATGCAGATTACATAATTTAACGTATAAATATCTAGATTCATATTTTTCATACCGTTGAACTGAATTCAGTAAAACTTACGAAGCATAAGACTTTTAACAAAACTAAGTCTGTGAATGAAAATTGTCTGAATTGTGACTCTGCTCAAATTAACCGATTTTGCAAAAAAACAATGGTCTCCCCACAGTTTCAAAGCGGAAGACAACAACTTACAATAAGCAAGTCTAGTAAATTTACTTTTTTAATTTGTGTTAATTCGGAGTATATATGTGTATACGTATATAAGAAGCTAGCTTTTTACCACACCAAGCAAATGAACTTTGGAGGACAATATGTGTAAGTCAGTTCACCTAACTGAAATTTATATATATGGGTTCCAATTATATTAAACCCATACAAATTTCAGTTGTGATTATGAAATAAATCCAAAATTTGATACAAAGATTTTTGTCTATTATGTTAATCTGAAACGCTAAGCAAAACCTAAGAAAATTTATTGAACCACCATAATCGAACCTTCTGGTGTAACTATCACGCAAATGACCGACTTAACTTATATAATATTAAGTTTATAACTTTCGAGATGCTCCACTAAATTACAAGTACAAGTTATTATAAGTGTTTCATAAGCTTAAATGTGGGAGTGTCTCATTGTAATACACTACAATGGCTTGCATTACGAATGCCTGCAAGATCCGATAGCCACGCTTTCTGGCATTTCCCCTACAAGTTATGTAGTTTAACACAAATATTCATAAAGATACCAGTTTCTTAATGGAATACTTCGCTTCGTTTATTGTGCGCTAATTCGAAACAACTTTTGACAAAATTCGACCGATTTTCCAGGCGTCCTCTGGCACTCCGCACACTTTAACACCAACTCAGTATAACGTTACGTTGAGGTATTAAATATACATAAAAGTCAGTTCTTCTGGTTGAAATTCCTACTTTTAACACGTATTCGTTGCTTGAAAGTTGTATTTACCCAGCAAAAAAAGTGGAAGTCATCGCAAAGAATAGTACTTCCATAGCTTCCACAAACGCCATTTGAGCATATTTTCCTCCCATTGGGAAGCTCTTTTTAATTATACCAAAATTATACCAAATTAAACCAAGAGTTGTCGTAAGAAGAAACCACACTTTTTGACAAGTATTTCAAATTATTGTTCATTAATAACTTAAATTAATTAATTATGTGGATACTGATTAAAAGAAAAAAATAGTCATAAAAGTGATGTAAAGAGTTTTCATTGCTATGGACGAGGATATGTACGAGAATACTCCGCTTTTATACTTTCAACCAGCGACGATACCGCAAAAATGTGACACCCAGAAGAAAGTATTTAAAGTACAAAGTATGTTTTGACCAAATCAGTTTCATGACTTTTTCAATTGAGGGACCTCCTCCGTGCCTACGATAACTGTCGCAATTCTTTATTAAACTGTTTTATTTTCCAGGACCGTAGATAGTGATTGTAAGTGCACAATATCGGTTCACCCATTCTAGTTCGTCCCTCCCAAATTCACAGATTTTCCGAAATTCAATACATAAATTTAATCCTCATATTCGCCCAATATGTTGCACTAAATTTATTCAAACTTGGCACAAATTGACCGATTTTTCGAAATTCCATCAATCCGCTATCATATTCAATTAGTAGGCTGCACTGGCCTAGATTTTTGTTCACTACATTATTTTACAATTCCCTATACTGTAGGTAAAAATCGATCAAGAACCATGCCCCTTAATGTACCTCTCATACATATGACCGATTAAATCTATATATTCTATTCCATTCGGTTGTACCGAGTTGACCAAATTTGGCACATATCAATTGTTTGGTAATTTAAAGGGTAATCTTGCCATGCCCATTCTGTTATCTCCCATACGAATTGGCCGATTTATCGAAATTTGATTCATAGACTGGAGTTATTTAAGTTCTCGTCAATTAAATGAAAATAGTGACAAAAAGTCGACGGAATGACCACGACCTCTGGCTTACATATTCAGTGTAATTGAGCCCACTTTAGGAATTTGGTACCGCAAATCGAGAAGGATTGCAATGCCACTCCTCCTAGAATACTATACAAACAAAATAGCAGATTCACCAGAAATAGGCAGTTTTCTACATTTCCCAAACACGGGACTTCAGAAAGTTAAAATTTTGCTTTTTTATGGTGCTTTAACGCAGAACATTTTTTGCATGGTGGTTTTTGATGATAGATATGCAAGGCCTCTCAAAAGAAAGAAAGTATTTATTAATTACTGAAGCACGCAATGTCGGAAATTATTAGTCAAAACCAATATTGTCCAAATGTAAATCCTCGGCTACCATTTTCCTTCAAAAGCTCCAAGAAAGTCGACAGGAAAAAGTGAAAAAGGTGTTAAATCAGTTTTGGATCGTTACAAACAGACTGATCAGTGTCACCCACATTTTATATTTTTCTTAATGACCTCAGTCGTCCAAATTTCGGTTTTTCCAGTGTCGAAAAAGTGGAATGCGCATCATATGGGTATAAATAACAAAAACTGGAAATATTACTTAATCTTCTACAGTCTGCATTTGCCGCATTAACGTTTCTTAAAATGCTCGTACGCACAAAACGGCTGAATTCACAAAGGTCCCTCGGATGCGTTGCAAATATGACACTGAATGAAAAATATGGCACTGCTAAGCGGTTGGATCGATTTTTATGAACGTTCACACAGACACAGGCGTTTACAAGGCTAACGTCTTACTCGTAGATTTTTAGTTGTTCGTTCTTAGACTGGAGTAACACAAACTGGTAAGAAGTCTAATATGGAGTGTCTATGATTTGTTCATATTGCCAAAATTGCGTTTCTGCATTGATTGTGACAACAACAAAAAAAAATAGAATGCTGTTAAAATAAAACGCAGATGTTTTCTTGCATATGAAATCAATATAGTGTTTGATTATGCATTCGAAAAAATATATTTTGTTAGCTGAACTGGCAATCTTTACATACCCAAATAAAGCGATATGCAAGCAATTAAATAGGTATTTTATATTGCCAGGCTTTTGCCCGAAACGAAATCGAATAAAAATGGAATATAACACAACATCTGCAAAAACCTGCACCTTTATCTTGCAGAAGATGCAATTTTTCTAATTCTAAAAACATTGTTGACGCGAACCACCAATATACCAAGTATATTTTAAAATAGAATGTTACATGATATCTTTCTTAATACTGGAGGAGCTGAAATTCATAGAGGTGTCTATATAGTTCTTTATATACTTTTGACGTCATCTTTTACCGTCTGGGAACCAAGTTGTAATTAAATATATTCTGAAGAATAGGTTTGGTTGAAAGACAATCAATAAAAAGTGCTCTATCACTCTGAAAAAAAAAATCTACTGAGTCTCATGCTTATAGGATATAAAGATCCAACAAAATTGATTCTAATAAAACCAAACATAGTTCTTGCTGAAGCTTGAAACTTCTGCAATTCAAAGTTTCAAAATACATTTTTAAATCTCAAGATTGACAGTTGTTTATGTTTTCCATGAAATGAATGTAAATCCATTTTTTCATCAAATGGTGCCCTGATGCAGTTTTATAAAACACGAATAAAGTACACTGAGTCTCATATGGTTTATATGCACTTTTGCATTCATTTCACGCAAAATTGTAACTGAATGTCATGCTCCGAAACAGGTTGGCCAACAAGTAATTGGCATTTAATCTCGTTTTCACCCAGCAAGTCGCTTTACTTATTTAGCAAACCTCGTATGGAAACAAGTTAATAGTTTCATCACGATTGTGGCAAGTTTTCCAACAAAGCGAATGTCACTACAAAGCGAAAACAAAACAATAAAACTACATGTTTAAGACACAACACACAGGCGGAGGCATCAACAACGACACTAATATCCTTCGAATCCTAGCATCCGTTAAGATGCAGCATTTGCGTTTGACACTTTTTACACTTAATTGGTTTGTTTGTTTGTTGTTCGTCCTACAAGAATGGAGAACCACACAACTTTAACATGCAACACAAACTGCACGTATGTGACAGTCAAGAACAGAAAGTTTAAAGGATTTCAAAAATCAAATTCAATTTAAGAATATTTAATGCAATCTACATCAAATGATTTGGCCGATTACAATAATGATAGTTTACCAACTGAATAATGAACAGATAGCTGATTTGAATCTGAGGATATTTGCACACAATGGTGCATGATGCGGTCACCATTCAATGAATTATCGAATACCAAAAAGTCACACAAACCTTCAGCTGTCAATATTGTTGGTCAGGAGTTCACCACGTGTTCAAGGCTGCAAAGTTGGGCGGTTTTATATGTAATTCCACAGATCCAAGACCCGGCAACCTTTGAACGCACTTATTTTTTATTACATATTAGGCAATCTATATTAAGGTTTCACTATTCCGTTTTCAATCCATTTTTTGCTGAAACTGAAAAAATTGCTACATTTTCATCGATGTGCTTCCTAAATAGTTGATTTCAAAACCGCCGGGTTGGCAAGACTGTCAGCTGTTAAATACCTGTCATCTGAAGTGTTATTTATTTAGTGAAAGGTTTGCCATTTACGAATATGAATATTCTTCCAACCGAAGAATGCGTGAAAATAATTAAAACTTACTGCAAAAGTGCTGATTTAAACGATGACACTTTTCGTGCATTACGGCGTGATTGTGGTCGTCATAATCGATCTACTGCGTAAGAAATTGGCAAGATTATGAAGAATGTGATGTGATCAGATGTGGTCAGGCCTGTACATTATTGCGGTATACGCACTGCCGAAAATATCCCTTCTGTTAGTGAAAGTGTGGCGGATAATTCGAATTTCAATTCAGAGCGCTATGGCCGTATGATAACCGACTTTTTTTGCTATGCGATTGAAGATTATGCAGTGGACGATATGTGGTTTCAACAAAACGGTGCCACGAGCCATACAACACGACCGATTTTGGCTTTATTGCACGAAAAGTTTCCACAAAGCAAAATTTTTCGTTTTGGCGACGCCAATTTACCAATAAAATCATGGGATTAGACGCCGTAGACTTTGTTTGTGGGGCTATGTCAAAGACCGTATTTTCATTCATAACATTAGTCACATTATCCCCGTGATACTGTCCGAAATGACCGAAAAAGTGGTCGAAAATTTCCTTAAACGAATCCACTGCTACATGTTCAAATATTATAAAATCATAGCTATATATAAATAAATGGAATCCTAGATAGAGGAAATTCAGTTCAATTCATTTGAGAATTGACAAAAATGTCTCGACTTAACAAAAACGGTTAACAAAAATTTTTTTATGCAAAAGTGTATTTGAGAACTATAAACGGAGTCGAATTTAATGATGGAGGATCACTAGGCTTGCAAGCTTTCTATTTAGTCTAAATACCATATTTTTTACAAAAGCCATATCTTATTTGCATATGCCGATGATACAAGCATTATTAACAAGAAACTGCGAGATGTACCTACAATCTTCTCCAGCATTGAAAAGAATCAGATAAAATGAATTTGGTGGTAAAGGAGAACAAAATAAACTTATTGGTTTCAATGAACAAAGAGTCTACTCGCTTGGGACGCTGTGTGAGCGTTGATAGCTAAACTTTGCAATAATGGATGAATCCGTCTACCTCGCTACGGCAATACTAAATTCAATTTTGAAATTTTGGAAAAAATTATGGATGTAAAAATAGATCGGAATTATTAGATCAGATGTTCATATATAATATGTTTTATAATTTATAATATGTTAGAAACTGTGTGTATAAACATGGCGTTTTTACTTATATTTCATTAGCAGATTTAAACTAAATTAACTACAAAAACAAAGCGATGTAATGGACAAATGTCTAGACTACAGCCTACTAGTGAGAAATCACAGACTAATGATTGAATTCCGCAAAACTGTTAAATTTGTATAGGAGATACAAGAATGACTGTGGCAATGTGCCGTAGACCTTGCCAAAGATATACTTATTATCACTTTAAATCAAGCGCTCGCGTGCAAAACTATACTGAATTTAGTGAAGTCAAATGAAACTTATGAATCTATTCTAGCAGTTACCAGAGAAAGAGTCGATTTTTTTTAATTTTATCAATTATTATTGTGCTTACGACCTATAAAATGTTAGTTACTGCAGATTATGATTTAGGATTTAAAAATAAAAAATAAAAATTCTATAAATCAGTTAATTTTTATGGGAGATGGATAGGCATGTCAATGCCATCCATTTTGATTTTCAAAACTAAATTTATCAGGCTTATGATGTATGCCAAATTTATTGAATTCAGTACAACTTTCTGAATAATATGAAGCTAAGAACCCACATAGGTTAGATCGGTCAGTCATAGAGATAAGTACCAGAAAGGGCTTAATTATGTAATCGATTTTTCCTACATTTCGCTAAGCATTATTAAATCCATACAATGGATAATAATCTAGGTTACTTCAATCTACTAATTAGGAATTACAGAGTAAAGCATGAATTTCAGAAAATGTACATATGTGTGGAAGGCACCAGAAGAAAAATTTAGGCTAGTGAAGGCTACGAATTAGAAATTATAGAATAAAGATTGAATTTTCTTTCATCCTCTTAAAAACAAAAACAATAAAAAATGTTTAATGTAGAAATTAATATTAAAACGAGATCATGAAGATTTAAAAACCCACATGTTTTTGTTCAAGTGCGAGAACACCGAAACATTTGATTGTGGTGATGACCATCGGTTCCATAACTTACTCCTGCATGAAAATGTTATCTTTCAGAAGAAACTGATGTTGTAGCGACATGTACAGTCTTTTTAGCGACTTTCCAAACGTTTGCACATTAATTTAAAAAAAAATTAAAAAAATTTTAAAATGTCAAAAATTAACTAGTTAGTTTTTTAACTTGCACGTGTGCCGTCCATGAAAATGGGAGTCTAAAATACAATTATATAGTGTTTTTTGATTTTTTCCAAATAAAAAAAGTTCTTAAAGTTTTTTATTATTTTAAACGCAAGAATGAAGATGGAAATTGCCTGATTGTGCAACAAAATATGATATTAAAATGTGTTATGTTGATCCTCATCTTCTGCCACCTCCCACATTGACAGATTACTCCAAATTCTGTCCTTCGTTTGTAACTTTTTAACAGTTCAGTACTTTGCATTAAAAAAGTTCATCTGCTTAACTTACTTTCTAATTGTTCTTCAACTACAGTAAATTCCAAAAATTTACTAAAATTTAAATTGACCTCGTAAATTGATAACAAAAAATTTAAATTCCGACCACTGTACGTTGCGTTTTAATGCCCGACATGCGTCTTCTGATACCATTCTTACGTATCAGAAAATATCAATGTTTTCTCCATAATTTCTAAGCGCAAGATCCAAGAAGATCTTATTTTTTTCTTTTTTCGTTATTTTGCGCTAATCCGATAAGTTGAAGTGGTTTGAACAGAAAGTAACATTTAAACGAATTATAAAGTTGAACTGCAAATATTAGTATAAATTGGAAATATAGTACAAGTGCTCTACTGAAAATTTCGGATGCAATTTGCTTGGTGTTCAGTTTTAAAAATCGACTTCTTACAACTACAAAAATTGTCATATTTTATCAAAAGCTTCAAATACGACAACATTTATACGCTTTTTTGTTGCCAAAACAAAAATTTAGGTAAGGTGAGCTGGCTTACATGTACCTTCAAGCGACGTCCTTTTGCGTTGTTGCAGAAATCTGAGTATTGCCAGGAGGGACGTAGTAAATTGTTTTTAAATAATATAGATCTTCATCCATTCGGCTGAAGGAATAAGAACACTCTGAATTAAAGCACAGTATAAAAAATTAAAATTTTAACTTTTTCGTGTCCTCCGTTATAAAATGTATGCATTGAGGGGCGTGGCAGCGCAATTCGTCTCGATTCACTATGCCAAATGTCTCATGCGAGTTCAATTATACTAAATATAATGTAATGTATCGTATGATGTCCATCTAAGAATATAAAAGTTAAATAGGGTAATTTTTATTGGAGGTGCCAGAGGGCATTTGGTATTTAATATAATGGGTAAAAATGTAGTTAACTTCTGGCAGCAAATTGTCGATTACAGCGGAAAATTAAATTTCGATAAATCGAAAATGGTTATGCCAAAATTCCTCGCTTTCGTTCTTTGAAATTAACTCGCCGAAGGCAAGATATGTGACAAATTTAGCCGAGTATGATACGTTTAATTGAAAGATATGGGTAAGAATATGTTTTTTAAATCGATCATTGTATGGGAGGTACCAGAAATGACGTAGTTACTTCATCGATTTTTCCCATTTTTACAGATAATTACAAAGCGATGTAATGGACAAATGTCTAGACTACAGCCTACTAGTGAGAAATCACAGACTAATGATTGAATTTCGCAAAACAGTTAAATTTGTATGGGAGATACAAGAATGGTTGTGGCAATGTGCCCCGTTTTCACTCTAAAATACTACCATACCAAACGTTGTATTAAATTTGGATTGCAGATGAGGAGTTTGTATTTACTTTGTATTTTAGACGTTTCTTATTGAGTCAGTATCAAATGATATATACGAGTACCTTCATTCCTCAGGGTGGTATAAAAATCAAAAACAAAAGTCGACTTTTACTATCGTTTTTCGTCGTTTTTCAACTTCTTCACAGCATTAAATGCGATTTTAATTTCGACTGTTTATATCGTTCGACACCGCATAACTGTAAATCGTTCGAAATCTCAACTTTCTTTTGGCCGAATGAGGTTCTCGAGGTATTAAGTCGATTGAGCAATGTCGATCTTTTCGACTGGCTTGTAGACACGTTAACTGCCATAAATCTACATGACTCTTCTTAAAACTTGGCACAGCCCAATATTTGACCAGATCGTAGCCGTGGATGGTAAATGGGTTATGTCACTCCACTTCTTCCACCTCCTTACAAATTGACTGGTTGACGAAATTCAATTTTTTTTTTCTGTTAATCATAACTCCGTGACATTGTTATGTCGTGCTTGAGAAAATTCGAAAATATCGACCGATTTGCCACGCCTCTTCTGCTAACTCCCATACAACTGACCTATCCAACGCTGATGTTCTTAGCTTCGTATATTTCAATCCCTTCTGCTCAACTCTGGTTAATTTAGCGCACATAATACTTTTGGTAAATCTAGTTCGAGGAATGAAAATAAAGGACGTAGTTAATTTTTCCGTTGTAGTCCCCAATTCACAGGCAACAGGTACTTAAATTTTTTCCAAGTTTATTACATTTTAATGCAATGGTAAAATTAAAGAAAATCGATAAATAACAAAGTATATAATTTGAATTGCATACAATATAGTATAATTTAGCAGGCATCAAACATTAAACTTAGTTCTCATTATGAAAATGGAGGAATACAAACTGAATAATTGTACTAAAATCGGTGGTCAATATTTTCTAAGTGGAGCACCTCAGAAAGCGCTTTAGACCAGAACATTTTTTGATAAGATTTGATGGGACATCGGCTGAAGTTATATACAGGCTAGTATACAAGCTAGGCTGAAACTTCTGCAATGGTTGCTACAAGGAGTCACTTAGAAGGTTAGCCGAAATTATATTTATAAATAAACAACAGATAAAACACAGATTTATAAAACTTGTCAACGTTTTCTGAAAATGATTCAGAACACCACAAAAAATAGAAACAATATAAAAACCATTACTAGTCCCCAATGTAAAAATGCATTCTAATTTATTGCTACCACTCTTGCGACCATATAACTTAAATTTGACAACGACCAGTAATGACACTGGTCTACAAATTTGAAAACAAATTGACTGCAGAAACGAAGAATGTTTTTCACTAATTTGGATGCGCTGAATTCGCATCTGGCATAAATATTGGGCTACTGTAAAACAGTTTATACTGACACTACAATTTCACAATTATTAATTTGCCAGAAGCCCACATTCATTCTAAATCTTCATAATAGTAGCAATTCAGCATGTCAGGGAGACCGTGTGTTACTGATGCAAATTATTTTTGCTTTGTGTGTGGTGAAAAAAAGGATATGCGATATCAGATTCATTAAAATATGCATGTTTACATTACTTTGGTTTTGCTGTCAGAAACTTAAACAAACAGTGGACACTGACAATGTTTCGCAATAGTTGCAGAACTGTTTTATACAGGTGGTCAAATGGCAACAAGATCTATTTGCATTTTTCAATTCCAGTACTTTGGAGAGAGTCAAGTAACCACCAAACCGATTGTTATTTCTGCTTAATAAAAGTTATTGGATTCAATATGAAAAATCGAAAAAATATTACTTACGCGAATGTCCCATCGGTTTCCAACCCAGTTCAATGTCCACCAAATGATCCATTACCTGCCATTCCCAGTGCTACAAACAATGAGTCCGAAACATCTTTCACCAGCAGCGATAGTTCGTATCAGGCTGATGATGAATGCCATTTAGTGACTCAAGCCGAACTGGATGATCTAATTTGGGATTTACATTTAGCGAAGCAAGACGCAGAGTAGACATCTTGCAGTTGGAACAAAAGTAACAGTCTATTGAAATAGAAGCTTGGAATTGGCTGCGTATTTTGAAAAGAAACCCTCTATTCTATACTGTACTGATGTTGATGGTTTATTTCAAAAAGTGAACAAGCCATATGACAAAACTGAATGGAGATTATTTATTGATGGCCTTAAGTACAGTTTAAACGCTCTTCTTTTGCTTTATAGGAATGAAAAACCATCCATACTAAGGAAGCAAGGAAGTGTCACAAAATATAGTTGTTTCCTTTGTCTATGGAATAGTCGGGCTACATGTCACCATTACTTCAGAACAAAAAGTACTGAGTATTCACCAGGAAAACAATACATTTCAAATATACCATTAATTGGTCCAAATGGCATTCTTCTTTCACCGCTGCACGTAAAATTGGGCCTTTTTAAGAGCTTTGTAAAAGCTCTGGACAAAGATAGTGCAGCATTTTAATATTTGTTAGCGGTTTTCCTAAAATTTCATATGCTAAAATCAAAGAAGGCGTATTTGTTGGCCTTCAGATCAGCAAGCTATTGAATGATGACAAATTTTTCACAATGTTTATTGGTGAAAGAATATGCAGCCTGGAAATCTTCCAAGAGCATCGTGAACAGTTTTCTTGGAAACAGTAAGGGTGAAAACTACTGACAAATTGTTGCCAAATTATTGAAAAATTATCACGAATTAGGTGCACGAATGTCACTCAAAATGCATTTTCTTCATTCGCATTTAGATTTTTTCCACAAAACATAGGTATGATAAGCGGCGAACAAGGGCAGCGTGCTTACCAAGATTTGATGAAAATTTAAAGAAGTTATCAAGGATTTTAGCATGCTGGAAGACTATTGCTGGACTCTAGTACGTAAAACCGAATCAACAAAATACAAACGACGTTTAAATAACGCCATTCACTTTTGAAAATTCATTGATTTTTAAATAAACTAATGATTTTTTATTTAAAAAACGAATAAAAACATTTTTTTTTGTATCTCGAAAGATATTTGGTTGCTCCAGTCCAAAACCTTGTTGCCTAGTGTGACAATTTACCGCAACATGCAACGCTTTTCCAGAATCCGACGGAAAACGCTTGCACATGCATATGTCTTGTCGGGAAATGCCATAGTAACAAACGCATGAAGAGTAATTAAAAATCATTACTGATTATGTGCAATCGTAATTATACACTCAATATAAATACAATAATTATGTGGATGGCTGGCCTTTATTGTTGCGATTTAAATTGCAGAAACCACACAAAGTTGAGTGGCTACTTGACAGCTATACTGTAATTTATTAAATACATATTAATGAATTTAAAATAAAGTAACGCAATGTAGACAGAAATCTGGGAGCATTCTGCGGGAGATTTAGACAATAAATAAAAAATTCGCCGCAACGTTATTTATTGAATGATTTAATCATAACTTACTCAGATACGCGAAATTATAGTACCTATAAATTTGACACCAATGATTCATACTTTCAAAAGAGGAATAGTCACACAGTGCAACTCATCTTTCATTCAAATTTACGGGCGTAGTTTTCAAACGTATTTTTTGCTAATAAAGATAAATAGAATAGAAAATATAAAAGACAATTTTAAGTGTTTGAAAGAATTTAAAAATATCCTTGAGAATATACAAATTACCATCACATTTCCGCAGCATCACTACGAACTCGCTTCTGAATGCTTTAAGTTGATTGGATGTGTTTAAAGTAGGCCCCTCCCGAAGTAATACGCTTATGCCAACAAATAATCCAATCACCAAAACATTTTTAAAAGCATTTTCCGGAAAAGACTTCTGTTCTTGTCGCAAATTCTCTTTTACGCCTTCTGCCAACCGAAAACGAACGGAACAAAATGCTAATTTGAGATTTGCAGAGAGAAAAAGTCAGTCGAAACCAGGTGGTGCTCTTTCGATGATATTTGTTGAGATTTTGGCATTCGTTCACAAATGGTGGTTCGTGGTGCAAAATCCACGAGTTTTATTCCCACAAATATGGATAATATTTCTCACTCATCATCTGATTTTCCAACAAGATTTCCGAGTGCACAGCACTGCCATAATCAAAGAAAACAGTTAATATTTTTTACGGTAAAAAATACAACATCCAAGGGGAAGCATTTAAAGTACTAAATATGTTTGATGATCGACAGAGCGATATCCGTCTGTCTGGCTGGCTGGGTGGCTGAGAGGTGAACACGATAACCGTCGTAAACTTTATGAAACTTCATCCTCTTACTCTCTTACTTTAAAAGATAGGAACCGGGGATTGTAAATGGGCTATACGGAATTATCACTTTTGGTCTATTTTCATTACTTACAATTCGTCCACTGCGGTAACTTGAGTTTTTGCCCGTTGTACAGTCAAAATTTGAAAAGATCGACCAATTAACCATGTCCTTTTCAGTATTTCCCATACAAATGACCGATTTAGCCTAGCTTCATATCCTGTAAACAATAACAAAGAATTCAACCAAATTTGTCACACATTATGCCCTTCATGAACTTAACTTTGAAAATGGGCTGCATGGTGTAGCGTATAACTGCATGATAATGACTGTTGTAATTTGGAAACCCAAGAGCCTGTGCACGCATTACCTCCGGTCTTATTGCTCGTCGTAGGGCGCATCGATGCTTTAAAGTTTATTACAGAATAGATACACAGCATCACAAAAGATTGCATTGAGAAAAGAAAAGAGGAAAATTATAACATGAACATACAAGAGGTCTCAAAAAAACATAGAAAGTCAAAAGAGATTTCCCAAGAAGAGAAGAGATGAGGAGGAATCTATATAAAAAAGTTGAGCATCGAGGTGTAAATGCTCTCAGCAAGCCCACCCGACCATGATTAGAAAATGCAGGGATACTCTCATTGTAATGTCTGTACATTGCACCAAGCTAGAATAACCAAAAGTTCTCGAAATAAAACAGAATACTTTTTTTATTAGAATAAATATCTCTTTTTTTATTAATTTTATAACCTTCAGATAAATCTAACCTGACTCGACTCTGACTCTGTTGGCTACCTGCATGATTTTTTTACACAAATTGCACCCACATTCATGTGTGGTCATGTTTTAGAACGTCAGTAAAATATTGAAAAATACGTAGTATAAATAGGTGTTCGTTGTTCGATTTTTGTCATTCATTTTGTCATAGAATATGGAACTGTGCAAGCCAGATATAAATAGCTTTTGCTACTGCTGCGGTCAATATGTCTCAACACATAAAAAAAGGGGAAATTTCAGTACTGATTTTGTTCAAATATACGAGATGTACTTCAACCAAAATGTTATAGTGAACAAAAATTGGGTGCCAAATATAGTGTGTAAAAGCTGCTACAACCGTCTAATGGATTGGAAAAATAGAAGACGTGAAAGTATGCCATTCGGTATCCCAATGACTTGGACTAATCCTGGCGAAGGTCACAATCCATTGAATTGCTATGCATGTGCGAATAAAGGAGCCGCAAAAAGGATAAGAAAATCGTATAATTACGTTGGTGTTGCAAGTGCCGCAACACCATTGCCTCATTCGGACCACAATCCTGTGCCAAAAGCTTCTAGCCCAGATATTTTATCTTCTATGACTGCTCCGACATATGATTTACGTGATGATCCCCCATATGAGCCATCAGTATCCCATGAGCCAATTTTAATAAATCAAAATAAGCTTGATTCAATTGTTGCCAAATTGGAATTAACATAGCATAAATCGGAAGAGCTGGCTTTGTTTTTGAAATCAAACAATTTGTTGGCACCCGGTGTGAAAGTCACAGCTTATCGAAGTCGTCAGGCAACACTCCAAAGTTTATTCCTTGTGAATGATGGAAAAACTTCTGCATATTGCCCGGATGTAGGAAAATTGATGGACGCAATGGAAATAAAATATGAAGCAGATTACTGGAGATTATTTATTGACAGTTCAAAACTCAGCTTGAAGGTAGTTTTACTGCATAAGACCAATAAAAAACCTTCAGTTCCAATCGCCTATAGTACAGAAACGAAAGAAACATATGATGCACTGGAAAATATTTTGAAAATGGTTAACTACGCCAAACATAGGTGGCGCATATGCTGCGATTTAAAAGTTGTAGCTATGCTTTGCGGTCTTCAAAGCGGCTCTATAAATATATGTGCTTTTTGTGCGATTGGGACACACGATTTTCCGGTGACCAATATGCATGCCACGGATGGAAACTCAGAGAGCACAGCAGGTTACAAACGGCCAATATTATTCGTGAGCCTCTAGTACCGAAGGAGAAGATATTGCTGCCTCCACTGCATATTAAACTTGGAATTGTTAAGAATTTCATCAAAACTATCGCCAAAAGAGATGAAGTTTTCTTGTGTTTGAAATTAATTTACCCGAGACTCAGCGAAAGTAAAATTAAAGAAGGTAAGTTATAATATCACATTCATTTCCCATGATTTTCCATCTTTACAAATTCATTTTTTCCAATCAGGCGTACTAAATGGTCCAGATATACGAAAGCTGATTAAAAGTGACGCATTCAACAATATTTTGATTGACGCTGAATTGGATGCATGGCAGGCAATCAAAGAAGTAATAGAAGGCTTGTTGGGAAAGCATCGTTCTACCGACTACGATGTTTCTGTCGCAAGGATGTTAAGATCGTTCTCGGAAATTGGTGTCCACATGTCCTTGAAAATCCATTATTTACATCATCATCTGGACTACTTCAGCAAACAATTGGTTACCGAATCTGATGGACAAGGCGAACGCTATCATCAAGTTGCTATGCCATTTGAAATGAGGTAACACTGATTTTTATTTTTCAAACTCATTTTAATAAAACAAAAACTTACAGATATAGAGGCAAAAAGTCGCCGAGTGCAATAATTGCGGAAATTTGCTGGTGGAGTAAGCTTGTGTGGCAAGACAAGGATGATCCTGATGATAAAGAATTTTCAGGAGGTGCAGAAGGGCCAGCAGTGGAGTCACACATTGACATTATGTGTGGTTCAGAAACTGATGACAGCAATGAATGCGATGCCAATAGTCCCGAACAACCACCATCGAAAAAGTCTAGGCAATATTTATTAAAATAAATAAAAATAAATAAATAAAATAAAAATAAAAAATTATAAAAATGTTTACTTTATTTTTTTAGTAGTTTATGGCCAGAAGTCTGGAGTTATTGGGGAAAATTTATAAAAAAAACGCGATAAATGACACTTTTTTGAATAAAAACAAATATCAATATTCTTGTCAAAATGGGATACCTTCACTTAATTGTAAATAAAAGCAGAACGCGTTAATCGATTTCTATGATCTATGCCGCATTTTGTTTATAGGTTATGCGGCCTTACGTAAAAGTTATAAGACTTGACACTTTTTTCCGTTTGGGATTTATATGATTAAAAAAAAAAAAAAATTTTGACAAAATTTTCTTTATAAATTTATTTATAATTGCAAAAATGTTGATTTGGTAGAGAAACGGTATATGAACGGATTAAAGGAAATGTAATTCTTAATTTTTCTCAATTTGTTTCAGCAAAATCGAACTAGTCGTTCTCGAGTTATGTCAAACTACGTTTTTGCCAAAGTTTTACAACTAAGCGAAAAAACATCAAGATAAGGAAAAAATGTAAAAGGTCATAAAAAAAAAAACGGACACATACGAACGCGAAACCCTTTGAGGATTTTACCATATTGACCTAGTACTATCACCCTGACTTGGAATTTCTCACCCCCCAGATTGGCTGTTGTACTGTGTTACTTAACTGGGGTTGGAACCAGCAATAGGAAATAGAAATGATTATGAATACAAAAATATAATAAATCTAATGTTTCAATGTTAGAAAAACAATTAAATTGGTAACAAGATCTGTCAAACTATTCGTAGTCAATAGATATGATTTTGATTCTGACGTATGTAAAGTAAGTTATAGCGCTTGTTTTTTCTTTTTTTCTCTCTTTCAGTTCGCGGTTTAGACCGCCATAATTTACTTCATTTGGTATTTAAGTGAACTTATACTTAGTCCATGCAATGGTGAATTATTTAATGATAGACAGACGAAAATTATCGCAGATACTTGGCCACCTCAAGATTGGAAAAGCAAATAAACACAACTTTAAAAGAGTTACTGTATGCTATCGAATAGAACATACGAGTATGACGACTGCAATATCAAGAGGAAACAAAAGGAATCACTCACGTAATCTGATTATATCGTAGATCCCCCGATGAAAGTACAAACGAAGAGTGTCCCATAGAAGAGTGATAAGGAAGGGATATATTCGTAGTTGATGACGATGGCCCCCTTAAAAACAATTCACTGTTGGTTTGCCGGTGATATTGCTTTAAATACAATGGTAATACCATGTTATTACCGTTAACTTAACATTAATCTTTGGCAAAACAATAGCTTATGCGCTGCCACAGATTAACATCGTCATTATCATCGTCATTAGACCTTATTAGAAGCGTACAAATCATACAATGTCTGTACGTACATTAGCGTTGATCATGTTTTGTATGCCAATTGGTGCGTAATGTAGGGTGTGACTTGGACCATCGCTGGTCTCTTGTATGTCATCAATTTCAAGTTTTGTATACCTATACAATGGATTAAGTTTAGGATGGGTAGCACAAACAAAAAACGACGACAACTCGACTAGAAGCCTTTGCCAACCCAATTATGAAAATGATTTGTTCTTCAACTGACAATTACAATAGAACTGATTTGAATAGTTGCAAAATAGGCAAGAATAAGTTCAGTTTTCATTATTTCCCTTATAATCGCACGAATATCTTAGCATTGGCTGTCAAACCTAAAGAAATGGAAAACAAATATACATTTCTATAATGGGTAAAATCGAAATCTAATGCAGCAAGATAAAAAAATACTACCTTAAGAAAACCAGAAGTGTTCGCATTTATCACAATATATGGGGCGTTTCTTCTTTTGGAGACTATGCCGAAAATTGGCAGGTTTCGTATCAAATGGTTGGAACCGATGAATCAGGAAGACTGCGTCCTCTTCCAACAATAACTATCAAACTGTTGAAATGCCAATACTCAATTTCAATTTCAATTTTATTCATCCAATGCTTTCTTGTACAGAAAATGTATATAAAAATATGTTAGTGAGGTCAAATCGTACGATTTTTACAGCAAATAGCACTTATAATTTTAAAAAATCTGTTAGTAAATTTATGGCAACAATGGGAAAGGAAAAGGGGAAACCCCTTTATATAATTATAATTATGGGAAATGGGTTTTCAAATATTTATAAAAAAAATTAGTGTTTATAGTATGATTATTAATGAAAATAATCTGTTATAATGCAAAAATTTTTAATTAGATAAATTTCAGATGGCGTTTCGTAGATCTCTGCATTCTCTCATGATTGCGTAAGTAGAATTTGCAACTTTATTGAAATGATTATTATTCTATCTATTAATAAAATGTGTAAACCTTTGGAAGCCTGTTTCAAGATGTAATAATCTGGTTGAGAACCGCCAATTCTTTTTGTATATTATTTTAAGGCATTTGTTCTGGATAATTTGCATCTTCTTTAAGTTGCTTTTAGCTGCAGTATACCATACCGGCGAAGCATATGAGAGGATTGGTTTAATGATACATTTGAATAATAGTTCTTTGTTTGTTCGGCTTAGAAGTGATCTTTTGTTTAGGAACGGCCATAGTGCTCTTAAGGATGTAGTAGCTTTATTACACACTTGATCAATATGTTGACGGAAATTCAACTTCTTGTTTAAAGTTACACCGAGATAATTTACATGATCATTAATGATAACGTAGTCGTTTTCGTAAATAATTTGACGTGTTGTTATTCGCTTAGATGATTTATTAAATGGAAATATAATCGCCTGAATTTTTCCGTTATTTATTTTAAATTTCCATTTTTTGAAGAATTTATTACAAACAGCTAAACTTCTCTCTATTTTTTCAGTAAAGCGCTGGCTAGTTTGCTGCATGTAATCAGGGCTGTGTCGTCTGCGTAGTACGCCGTATCTATGATTTTTGGGGGTTTTAAATCGGCGGTACATATCGAGTACATAATCGGGGAAAGCGTTGAACCCTGAGGTAACCCGGCTGGAATTGATCTCGGCGTTGATTTCGAATTGTTCATAAATACCGTGTAATTTCGTAAGTTTAAGAAATCAGCCATAATTCTACATATATATTTAGGGAACTTTGCTTTAAGTAACTTGTAGATGATACCATTGTGCCATACTGTATCGAACGCTTTGAAATGCCAATACTTCAAAACACGAAATACTAAGAAAACTAGCAAATAATCACTCACTTGACGAATGATATCGACACGCATTAGGAAATTAATAATAAACTGAACTAGCTTTATTTCTTACTGGTTTCTCGAACTTTCCGGAAGTTACCGCTTTGCACCTTTGTCTCAAAAAAAAAAATATTTTTCTCGATATTCGAGAAACGAATTTTTGCTAAATCGACGAAACGGCAAAATGACCGAGGTATTAGATATTGCGAATCATAAAACCTAGTAGATGCCGTAGTGTAACAGATCTTTGTCAGATTTTAGTTAACGCCAGGAAGCAAACAAGTAGGATAAAACGTAAATTCTTTGATAAATAAACAATCAGGAATAATAAATATTCGCATGCAGGGGCGTAAATACAGCAAAATGTGACCGTTTCTTTTCAAACAAAAACCTAACAAACTTAAATTTTTCGACAAAGCAAACATTTACAATAGCTCAGGTTCTTCTTGTACATCCCATACAAATGATCCATTTTGTCTATATATTCTTAAGTTACAATCTTTTACTTCGTTGCACGAAAATCACTCAAATTCAGTACATGATAAGCATTTGCAAAAAATTTTCCGATTTTCCGAAATGCCATCTTTTTAGTGTAGTGTCTAATAAGTAGAATGCAGTAACTAAGGCTTTCGTCATTGAATTAATTTGTGAAGTTTGATAAAACTGATACTTTCTATGTGAATGACCAATTTTTAGCTCCATATCTCTCAGAAAGTTCTATTAAATTCAACCCAACTTGACATGCATCATATTATTGATAAAATTAGTTTTGGAAATGAAAATAGGCAGGATTGTCACACCATTCTATTATCTCCCATGCAAATTGAACGATTTGTTGAAACCTAATTTTTCTTTTCTCGTATACTGTAATAACTTGTAACTGTATTGTCCGGATATCCAGAAAACCACGCACTTTCTGGTATTTCATACACAAATTACCTAATTAACCAACATATTCTCAGGATCATATTTACATTAATTAAATCCTGTATAACTTAGTCGCTTAGTAAAATTAATTCCGCGAATGGACCGCCTACCCACGCCACTTACAGCATCGGAAGACTTTGATGAGACATAATTTTTCTAATTTTTTTGTGCGTTAAATCGAACCACTTTTTATTACAAACCAAGCGATTCTCCCACTGAGCACACTTTTGTACCAACGCAAAAGAACATTGAGTAAACAATAGATTTATTTTTACTACACCATATAATACATACCTTCATTCTTTCATATCCAAATTGCAAAATAATAGTGATTTGTGTGATAGATTTTCCGTTAATTAGTTTTGTGTCCTTCTCCGTTCTTATGACGGGGATATAAACTAAATAAGTGATCGACATATAAGCAATAACTGTTAGACGAAATTGCTAAAATAAATTTTACCATTAATGTTAGAAATGTGTCACACGTAGCTCAACACTTCACTATTTCCGATCATGCAACAAACTCAAATTTGAACCCCACTCAACTTACGAAACCAAATAAAGCTGCAAACACCGAAAAATTACATTTAAATTTGTCTTATTTCTTAATAATTCAGGCGATAGATTTGTTACTTCTTCTTCATCTTTCTTCATGATGTCTGACAAGGTCTATGGCTGCTTTACGTAAAGGGCAAACTTCAAAAAACTTTAAATAAAGAAATTCCGGAGCAGTCAGATCGTGCAGTATAGTGATTACTTTTGCGCATTTATATTCTTTGTTCATCTCAGTCAACGGAGTATTTCGATTGATCTTAATGTTACTTTGCGGGTATGTTGAATTTTCGTTTGCAGGATTTAAAAATAAACTTCTACATGCTTAAGAAAAGGCTGACAAGAGACCAAGATTACTAGGACAATTACAAAATTACAATTGGTATTTGCCAGAGAATTGTAATATCAACAATTTTGTTACCACCAACCGTTCTGTGATGCTTATAATGCAAAAATGACAACATAAATTAAGAATACTACGGACAAAAATTTCAATTTCCTATTAATTCCGTTTGTGTCTATAAATCAATTTTAGTCATCTTTACTATTCTCTGGTCGTTTCTAATGAAAGAAAAATCTGTTCAACAACGACAAATTGCTTATTTGTTAAGATGATTTGTTTTTTGTTTTCTTTAATACAAACTCATTAAGAACACTCACACACAATTATATTCGTGCACACACATGAGGAGAAAATTCTATCAATTTCAGCACAGGATATAAGACGTGCCACCGTAGAATATTTCAAGAATACCGCATACCGCTGAAGGTAATGCAAGCAACGATTAATTTATTACATTCGAAGAAATCCCCCTCCACCTGCTTCAAGAAAATAAATTTATATAAATTTATTCGTTATCTATTCTGTCTTTTCACATGATTTTATCATATAATTCAGCTAACACATACACACACAATCTCATTTAAACACACTGAATGGAATGTTATACCCTCAGGACAATAAGGAGATCCCTTTTTGGTATAGCCCAGACATTAAATTGTTATTTAGAAAATAGTTACTGTCCATTTAATATTCCAATGATTTGCACATAAATTATTGTAATACATTTGCATATGCATGAATACAACATCTACGTTGTAAAATATCATTTCTACGCAAATAATTTTGGACAATGACCTTTTGTTATTTATTCGAATAGGGGAGGAGTCGAATAAGGATAGAATTGTACAAGCGAGTAGAATGTTTAGTAGTATGTCGTGCTATTTTACTTTTAAAACCCTCCTAGGGAACAATTATAGATGTGCCTTCGTAATATTTGTTTCATTCGGCAAAAATCTGGTTGCGTATATGAAAATTTTTAAAATTACCAAAGCTTAACCAAACATAAAATATTATGTATAAACATATAAGTTAACATCAAAGATCGCCATATATAATATTACTAAATTTGCTGCTTGTTTGGTTAATTGGCAAGATAACCATTCAATAAAATAAGCCCAAAATCCATTGGACACTGCATTGTGGTATATTTTGTAGATTACTTATTAAGATCTACATAATTTAGTTGTTGCGGATCACTTAACTTATTAATGTATAGCATGCAATGAAACCCTACACACAAGTTTCAGTCAGATGAACTGACTTATATTAATAAGGTGTAATAAAAAGGAATTCAATAGAATGATGGGATTTAGGCTAAATATGCACCGTTTTACCCAATGACTTGTTGCTATTTTGAAGGTAATTCTATTATACCTCTCCTCATTCCTATTACCAAAAACTTGGGTCAAGCGATTTTCACAAGCTTTTCTCGATTTTATGGCAGATGGATTCATAGGAACCGCCAAATAAGCTTCCTGAGCTTCTGGCGAATCACTATCGATGGCGTTGTGTGACCAACTGTTGTCCTGATGGAACACAATTTCTCTCGTATTGGTCAAAAGTGGCCAAATCTGGGTGAAAATCAGATAATTCAGTTCTTCACAATACAAGTCTGAATCAATACGCTTGCCGGTGGGGAAGCAGCTAATTGTAGATGATACTTTCCCAATCCCACTGAAAGCCAAGCAACATTTTTGTGATGGTCCTAGACGCTTGCGCTGACTCACCGCGATTCAACCACGATCGTGTTCGCTTCGCTGTTAAACTGGACGATTTTTCCTCATTTTGATGATTGTTTTGCTGTTAAACAATTTGTTATAAAATTTGTCTCAAATATGATTCAATTGCTTTAGGGCGATTCAATTACATAGGTCGGAATTATTATTTAAATTGCAAGATTTACGTTTTTTTATTTCAATTAAAAAACTAATGATAATCATTCAGACCTAGACCTATGTTCAGCTTATGTCGCTACGATTTGCAAAATATCAAGGTCGAAAAGTAGAAATATTTTGTCTAATCATGTCATGTTTAAGGCATCAGTTCTTTTTTCTCTTTACAAACCCGAAATATAAAAATTTTAAGTCAAATTTGTATATTCATTTTCATATTTCAGGACTGCAAACTAAAATTGAAAACTCTTTCAGAGTCAGTTTCCGACAGAAAGTATTAAATATACACAAATTTGAGCATCGATATTTGGCAATCCGTTTCGATTTTGAACGTTAGTGATACAAATACTTTACAATATTCTGAAATATAATTTATAAACCAAATATTATAGAAATCTGAATAATTTAGATGCCACTAGAATTTACTTAATAAAACATATTAATTTAGATAACTTCTTACAATTAATTTTAACTCAAATGATTTTCTTCAAAAATCACGAATAATTTATTTATGCCAAAAACATATACAAATCAATTTAAGAGTATTAAATAGTAAGAAACTGGAACTCCCACTTGTATTGTTTCCAGAAATTCATTTAACATTTCCATATATTCAGATCTAACTTACCGAACTGAATACTATTTATCAATATTTCAATTTTAGTTTATTGAATCTTCTTTCAATTTCATTTCTAATTATCCTAATCCCCATAAATAACTGCAAAAACCATTTTTTATTGATTTACAATTTTAAAATTATAATTTTTGCAGATATTTAAGCGAAATTTTGACGATTTTTTAACGTTGACAGTTGGCAGGTTTTTTATAATACGAATGAATGAAAAAAAAAATGAATTTAGTCGAAAAGATAATAGCGGTCAAAAGCCTACTGTGGATTTAAATTTAAACTTCTTTCAGAACATTTTCAATTTTCCTCAATAAATAATGCGATAGATTTGCCATTTGTTCTTTAGTGGCCACTTTGAGGCCTGTCAATATTTATGGTTCCCAAAACCGAGGGATGGAATAAACTCGATTTCTTTTGTGTCATCTTGTATGTACGAGAATACTTACAAATACTGAAAATAGAAGCAGTAATGTCATTGTTGGAACGATAGCAACAAAAGCAGAAATTTATTTAATAAATTATTTTTTTAGGGCATTAAATTTTTTAAAAATACGAAATCGCTCTTAAAGCTAGCGAAAATAATTTAATGGGAAAAGTCAAATGATGACGTCTCCCGCAAATTATGTCAGGCCCCAATTTAGCGATGTCCGTCTGGAATATTCGGAATCTTTACGGAATAGTTGCTTTGCCGTATATTGTCGACAAATACAATGACGTGCAGTAAAAGGACAAGATCGCTATGAAGACCACGGGAAAACTGTCACACCTACAGCTGCGATGCAGAAAGTCATAAATGCGGTTTCGTGGTTGTATCGGTGTTTAACCCTTTATGCAAACGAATGATCACAATCTGAGGTTCATCAGATCTGGTCAAGATACCGCTCGATAAGGAACACAGTAATATGTACCAGATTTCAACCTATAGACAAATTCGCAATTCTTTGACTTAAATACGAGAAACCAGATTAATCACATGACAGTGGATGGAAGGCATGATTCAAGCGTCAAACAAATTCTTATAATACTTTGTGACAAAATTGAACTAGGATATCATCTACGGAACCCAAAGAGAGTTAGTCACCGTTAAGATGAATGTCTTCAATACAGCCACAACCCATATCAATAACTTCACCAATTGCTAGATATTGACTATTCCGGATACACATTATCCTTAAATAGTGCATTCTAATGCAATAAGTCGATCAAGATTGTCGCATAACTTCTGAAAAAAGAAAACTTCATACGTTACAACGCTGTAGCCAATGTACAAATATATATATATAGAAGGCTGATGAAACTTTTCCTTAAACGTAAGAAATATCTGTGCAATAAGTGCGATATTTAGTGCTCAAAGCCGATTAACAACTGAAGACTTTGGCATTTAAAATGGAGCAGTCAACTTTGTTTTAGAACAGAACCATTGAATTTTTTCGAAAATGACTGCGTTAAAATCTGTGCAGAAATGATTTCCTGCTACCACCACTTTATAAAAGGTATTATTGTGGGAAATGACGCTGAGACCGCGGGAAACAGTCGATCAATTGCATGAATACCATGCCAAATATCAAACAAGACTAAAACAAATCTTGTCAAAGTCGCTCGAAAATCAATGTTATGTCGACAGTTATCTTTGACTATCGCGGTCAATAAGGAATATTATTTGAGTGTTATGCGCGATACTGCATTGTCTCTTTGTGTGTTTTTTCACCAGAAATATGCCTAATAGAGCTCCATAACTATTTCCTTAATTTAAAACCGTTTTGATACCGTTTAGAGTCAGTTAAGGACTCGCATCACGCTCCAAAAGCCTTGGCGTAAATTGACAATGCGGCCAGTGTTTGAAAAACTGCATTAGCTGATCAACAGCCCTCTTTAGCTTTAGCTATCGCTATGAACATTTTCAAAAATTACAAAAAACATATGTCTTTTGATTTAAATACCTGTCTTTTTAATTGTCGGGTTTAGTTTTTTCCAGCCAAAACAAAAATTTGTTTTTTTTTTTTTTTTTGGTTTTGATTATTTGCCGATAGCTGAACAAAAAGTTTTTGGCTGTACACTAAAAACCGCTTGAGCAGCTAAAAATAAATCAATATATAAATATACATTTTTTGGCTGTAGGTAGATTTGTATTTAATAATTTCTGCAGAATACAAAAAAAATTGCGCGTAATTATAAAATTTTCCAAAACTCCAAAATGATTATTATAAAAAACAATGTGGCAACATGAGATCTTCATGAACAGAATCTAAGCATTTAATGCTCAAAAGTCCGAATTGCATTTTCAAATTCTTAATCCCGTCACATGTTTGCGATTAAAGTAACAAAAAAATGCGCTCTTGGATCCCGGATCCTATTCAGTTCGACTTGGAGATAGGAAGGATACCACCAAAGAAAAATTCACTGGACGCTTCTGGCAAATGCACGGCACTATGGACCATAGGCAATTATAGAGTGTGCCAAGCTCATCTTACGCATACAGGGACAAAATAGACCTTTTGACTAATGGGACTTTTCGGAACACTTTTACTATTCATTATTTAAGTTGTCATATACAATTAATTAAATAAATATACGGAGTTGGGTGAGTGAGGTTAGTCCCTCTGGCTGACTCGACTCTACTAAAAATTTCGAAAGTTTGCATTCTGATATTTCCCATACCTCCCCACTTGTAAACGGTTAAAATGGAATTAGTAAGCATTGATTCGCATTGATTAATATAACTTGTGATGTTGGAACAATTCGACCTGGTGACCTCATATAAATATCCTTAAGTCCTAAAATATTATTATTAAATCAATACAATTTTTTTCCTGATCTCTAACTTAGGACTGTAACTGCACGAGGTAATCATGACCGTTTTATTTTCCTACAAGTGGCGGATTGGACAAAATTTTATTTTTGGCCATAATTACGATTTGCATACCCAATTCGTCTAAAATTTGGACAACTGTAACATTTTCGTTAAATGTAACTAATGATAGTGGAGTAGTTTGCTCCACTCAATCAGAATACCGTACCTCTTTTCGTAAGCCACTACATTTTATCAAGACTAAACATTTTTACCAAGACTGAGACTGGGCGAAAATTAAACATCAAGTATGTTTGTAAAATTGTTAAATAGGATGAGGCTATTTTATGCGTGCTCAGCTGACTTATGTTTCTCTACTGGTTGCCTGTTCCTTTTCCATTATCCTTTCTTCTTATTGCATACCTAAACTTATAAACTGCGTAAACCACTATTTTTGTTCATGATTTTACCTGAATACGTTTAGTAAAAGCAGTGGTAATTCTGTTCATAATTCTATTCATTTAACCAGCTCAAAAGTATAATTTTTTACTCTCATTTTATCCCTGAACGCATAAATTTCAAAAAGTCCCTCCTAGCTCTGGCCATTTGTTCTGATCGGTTGTAAAGCAGTCAGTCAGGTAGATTGCTTAAGTATACTTTGTTTCAATCAATTTTATTAGCTGCCCTATTATTCAGCTGTAGATTTTTTCAGCTGCTTGAACAGCCACAGACTTTTTTCAACTACCGTTTTGAGCATAGTAATAGTTTTCATATTAGCTTATGCTTTTGAAATATGTTTGAATGACAGTTTCAGCTTTTGTTAGTTCATACATAGAAAGAAAAATGTCATTCCAAATTTAAGTATAAAATTCTTATTTTTTAAAAAATTCGTGCTAAAAAATTTTATTCGATTCGTACGCCGCAGTTATTATTAAAAAAAGGTACAAAACGGCATAGATTAGGAAAATCAAGCGCAGGCATAATTAGAATAAGTGTGAAGTTTTTGAATTAAGTAAGGAAATCTTACTTTAAGTACAAAGTTATGATTAAGTCAAGAAAAAAATTCCAAGAAAAAAAGCAAACCTTATTCCACATAAAGCAAGTAAAAATCGTATGTTAACCTCTCAGAAAAGAAGAAAGAAGTGAGAAAATCCAAGTTTCTTAGAAAGAATGTGAACCTTATTTGAATTGAAGTAAGGAGAAAAATCTGTTATTCTTAAATTAATCTGACTCTCAGCTCATATCTACATATAGTATGGGTTAGAGCTTAAATCAAACTCAGATTTTTTGGAAAATGAGAGTTATAAGATTAGTTCTAACTCGGCCATCTTAAAATCAATCCTAGTTTTCAACTTATACTAACCCAAAAATACTACACACAATTCCATTTCGCGCTCAGTTCAATCCCCTTATCATCTAAAGTCAACCTAGTTTTTCTAGAAGTGAGACTCTTTTCGGCTAAAAATCAAGCCCAACCGACTTAACGAGAGTTAAAATTAAGAATTCAGCGCCAAAAGTTGCCGTTCTTGAATCAGGTATTTAGTACTGGATTTAAGGAAATCCTTACGTTTGACACCACTATGAAACGGTTTAAGTACGGAATACCCAATTTTTATTTTAGGTGTTAAATTTTGTTAGTTAAAATCGAATCAGCTATTGGAACACTGTATTAGGCATGCTTCGAAGATTCGAAAAAAAACTTGTCATAAATGAATTTTGTCTGGAAAGGAATACTTTGAAGACAAGTATTAAACGAATAGAAGAATATTGAAAAACAATCAACTGACAACCAATCCTATTTTTCTAGAAATGGATTACTCCTTGTTAAGGACTGCGATCATCAAGCACGCAAACGTATCAAAGACTACTTATTACCACACATAGTACTTCGACAAACTTATTTTTCCAGTAAAAAATTCTATATTTCAAAATTTCTCATTTGAGGAAAGGATGTTTGTGGTACATCCATGATAAGGTAAATCGATGATGAGGTAAATCGTGCAAAGCAATATGGTCCGTAGATGTCATAAGTGAACTAGTCCGAAAATGTCTAAAATAGCATTTAAGAAGTTAGCTATTTTCATACTTTTCAATTAATTTGCAATTTTTTCGTTAATTAAAAGCAAAGTGGGTTGGTAATTGGTAGATACATAGGAACAGTTATAAATTTATAACAATTAGAGTTTTTACAATAAAAACTAAACTTGTCGAATGCTACATGTGAAAAACGATCGTTTTTGATACGTCTACTCAACCGCAGACGAGCCTGTAAATTGTTTAGGAAGGTGTGGGCAAATGTGAGCTAGGAAAAGTAATTTGGTCTTAGCAGTACTAAACCTACATCTGCAAAATAGTTTTATTCAGTAATTTTTAAAGTTGATAGATGAAGGAAGAAACCACGTCAAATTTATACGCCCTTATACGTTATTAAAAAATACCAAAAATATGATTTTCTTACTGGAAAAACAACATAAAACGACATCTTATATATAAAGGAAATACGTTTCTGACCTACTCACTTATCTGACGACTAAGTCTGTACACTATTCACGATGCTGTGGCAAAATTGCCTAAGTAAGTAAAACTCGTTCAAACAAGGACTAAACAGCGAAAAAACTTCACTTTTCTGACATTTTCTTAAGCTTTAACAACTTGTTTATTAATTTGTTTGTTATTAACTGAAAAACCCCATCTCATTTCACACACCCTTAATAATAATATATATGTATACATATATATATATATACATATAT
>JAHXMU010000251.1:4681053-4773812 GCA_019455685.1 Philornis downsi
TTTTTTTTATGTCTAAATTCAATATTATTAACATTGCAAACTGGTCTTTACCAAAGCCTACAAGCCTACCCTCGTATAGCTATGTGCTAAAGGTGTTTGGATATACGATATAATTACATTTGTTACTAAATATGGTATATCCCTTTAAAGTACCGAGAGCTCAAACAAAATCCTTACAAAATCCTTTTAAGACTTCTCACACATCCCTACAAACCGCCAGTTGAGAAAGGGACACACGAGTAAAGTCTCTGCAAGAAATAGCCCTCACTGTATGTGATGTGTGTTCATCAAAGGAAAGCTCCCATATTCTCGTAAATGTATTTATCACTGACATATTGAGGAATAAATACGCTTGTATATTTAGGTACTACATCACTAGACGATACATAGATAAACATTGAAATTTTATTCTGCAAATACATTCACGACTAGGATAATATTTGTTTATTGAATAACGTTATAAATGTGTACTGGACATATAACATGTAAATGTGTACATAAGTACATACATATGTATGTGCTACATAATATTCTATAGCTAAATTTCTATTTTGTCGAAGCTAATAGAATACCGACAAAAGTAGCCCACGCTCAAGGATAATGAGACGTTACAATGGGATATTTGCAAAGGTTCATATTTCACGTCTTCACGTCTAAATATAAAAAATATGTTACATACTTACAAATAAATATGTTCTTTGTCAGCATACAAATGTGATAGCATTTACATTTAACGTAATTTTGTATTATACAGGATGTGGGGATCTGCATGTGAGTGTACGACCAGAAATGTTACATACAATTTAGCATACAAATGAAAGCATTTTAAACATGACAAACCAAATATATGGTATGTTATGGACTATTCATTTGTCTTCCTAGATGGATTGTACTATACGAGTATATCTCTGTGAGACCAAATTTCATATCTAAATCTCATATTGTCACTAACATCCAAATACGATGCAGTATGTTGAAACAAATTGACCTCGACGTTTTGAATGGTCAGTGAAATATACGATGGAATCTTATAGTTATGCTGACAACATTGAACTTATCATTGTGTTTATCACATCATTACGCAAAGTTTGATGCGATTTATTGGACAAAAGGATAAACGCTATGTTGGACATGTGCCAAAAGTTCGTCCGGGCTGAAGCTCGTAATATGTATTTTGATCCACAGTGTCACGAGTAGTGCAACGAGCTCTACTAAACGTCTTCATGACGCACATAACTAAACGACTAAAGATATATATCCCATGACATGTCTAAAGAAACATATTTTCGCTATTTTTCGCTATAACCATTATTATTAGAAAACTACTAAATGTTACCGCAGTCTTCTCAAGTATTGAGAAGGAGTCTGGTTGTAAATGAAGACAAACAAAGAGTTTACTTATTTGACACACAGCGCATACTCGTAGTATTGACAGCTATAATTTCAGATTAATGGATAAAAAAAATTGTGTTGGCTGAGTTATGTTGTACGGATGTACCCATTTTAATCTATCAACCGAACAGTTACCGGACAAGTATAATAAATGAACCGTTAATTTTATACAATTTCAGATCTTCTGCGAATAAAACTTATGGTGTTAAGCTGGAGATGAGGAAAACATCTCCGAACATATTTTTCTGTAAACTAAGCAAGCGATGTAATGCCAACTCTCGAAAAAAAATCCCACCGTACCAGACCTTACTGGTATCGCGTAAGACCCTGGGTTATGACACAAACGGATGAATCAGTGCTGGGAGTATTCGAAAGAAAAAAGTTCCGAAAAATATATGGACCTGTCATCATTAACGCCTGATTAGTGAGCTTTATAAGCTATATACTCAAGTCGACGTGGTTAAACGCATCATAATACAGCGATTGTGTTGGCTTGGTTATGTGTGCGGATGCGCCCATTTGAACCTCCCACCGAACAGTTATCGAACAAGTAAATAAACCGGTCAATATGTTCACGCGACTAATTTTGGAATGATCGAGTATTCAAGCTGCGATGCAGCCAGCCGCGGTCATCTCGATGTACTGGAGATCACTTCGAGCAACTGATAAGTCTAGTAAAAATTTTTCAAACTGATGTTTGGAATCGTCATTACATTGTAGATTGCATTCAAAGTATATAAAATGATAACAAACGTAAGTTCTCTCAATGTGAGAAACTTTCAAATGTCCCTTTCATGGGATGAAAGGCAATTGTTTTCTTTTCACTAAATGTGTTTCATAACTCTTTAAGCGATATCTGTCAGTCTAGAAGGATAATCACGCTATTCTGGTAAATCTAAAATATATTGGGCGATTTTCCGAAATACAATTTGTCCCCTGTAACTTATAATTCGCAGGCTACATTTTTTTAACCATTGCTCTACAAGTCTTGCAAAAATTTGAGAAAACTCTGAGGTTCTTATATTCTACACAGTTTCACGATTTAATCAAAATTTGGTCTACAATAAAGGTCGACCAATGAAACACCAAATAGTGGAAATATACCGCATTCGCACGGCCCTTCTAATATCTCTCAAACAAATTTATAGATTTTCCGAAATTCAAATTTTCCCCGTAATCCCAACTCGTACACTATATCAACCTAAATTTTTGTTCATTACACTGCCTGGAAAATTTCGAGAAAAATCGATCAAATAACCACCCCCATTCAGATATCTCCCGAACAAATAACGGATTTAATCCATATATTCTTAGTTTCATATCTTTCAAGTATTTGCACTGAATTCAGCCCAATTCTGAAAATGGACAGATGACCGATCTTGCGAAATATAATTTTCCTCCTGTAAAGCACAACTATGTGTTGAAATAGTTTAACTCCGTAGTTGGACTTAAAGACCCTTTAGTCTTAGTTTAATTTTCTTAGTTGTTCTTTATTTGAGGCCAATCCAGGTATTTCCAGACTTGTGCTCCTCAAATATTCGAAAGCAACTACCTTCATATTCAAAAGGCTGTGCCTTTTATACACAAATGTTGATGCAAATATTTATAGCAAATCTATGCAACTAGATTTGAGTCGTACAGTATTAGAAACGAATAACATATAAGTACAAAAGTGTAGAACATACATTGAACGCAAAAAGTATAAAACAATCTAATGCTAATAAAGAAAATTAAGAAGCATACAAGTATGTATTTGTAAAGTAACTTGTTTCAGTGTTGAAATATATACTGCAAACTAAAGTTTCGACTGCCATTTGAGAGCAAAAGAATGCTGAATAAAGTTTAACATGCCCACAATCGGCTCCTCTATTAGAGTTATTTGAAAAACTATTCCAGGAATCCAAAAGATTTTCAGAGAACCATAATAGCTTCTGAGGCTATTTATGAATATTGTGCCTGATTCAATTACTGACTTATAAAAGAAACTAAAATCTTGAATAAGTCATGAGCTTGTTTAGGGCGTTGAAATTTTTCTCGCACGTCCTGTACATACGCAAGACACTGCGCCAGTACGTCTAAATTAACTGAAATCACAAAGCCTTAATAGACCTTCCTACAGTTATGTGTAAGTTAGAAAATACGGACTAAATCAGTCATTCGTATGTATGTAGGAGTGGTTATTTTGCTTAATGTTTGGAAGACATTAAAAATCAGTACAATGGACTAAAATCTAGGCTGCTGCAGAATTCGCCAAACTTTATAGGCTTTTTAAATTTAAACACGGAAAAATTTAGTTTCGAGAAATTGCTCAGTTTGTAAGAGACACCAAAAGGACTTTGGGAATGCCCTCCGTTCTCATTCTCATAACTTAGTCCACTAAACGCATGATTTGTATCCAATTTGACTGAATTCAGTACAAGTGCTTGAAAGGTACAAAACTAAGAATATATGAGTTGAATAAGATTGGGGTTCGGAAAATCAGTAAATTGTTATGGAGATACTAGAAGGTGTGTGTCAATTCGGTCTATCTCCATTCTGATATTCTACTTTAGAAAACACTCAAACTGCACCAAAATCGGCTAAGTAAATAAAGGGTTGGAACCTACAAACGTATGGGTTAAATTACTCATTTGTAGGGGGTAGGGGGAGGGGATGCCTAATGGGTACACATATCCCTATCTTTTCAAATTCTGCAAACTATTGTTGACGGTTATGCCTAATGTCTATCTGCACTATCCTCAAGGTTGAATGTCATGAAATGTGTAGGAAGGATTACTGAAGGGTAAGCAATTACAATGATCAGACTCGTTGTAAAGGTGTTTATATTTTAGATTAGCCTTTGACAAATATAAAACTGACATAATCGCCATTCAGAAGATGCAATGACGCATAAACTATCACATTACTACAGATACCGAACACTAAAACATCCACGGATGCATCCAATAGGGAAGTTACCACTTTTCTAATCAAATACGAAAAATCATAGCGATCATGTGGTAACAGGTATGTGCGATCTGTGGTGCTAATATATAAACGAATAGCCACCTGTTTACAGCCAAGAGGATTGAGAAGAGAGTACGTAAACGAATACAAAGAGAGCTGGGCATCTAGCAAAGCTGTATAACTCCGAGGTAGTCACAGACTACATCAACTGACTCTTTTAATTACTTCTAATCCTGATGTTCCAGATGTGCGTTAGAAACATTTTGGGCTTTTGATGGGTACTGCCACAAACATCGTCAATGATGCAGACATTTGACGAATACGCAGAGTGTGCTGCACTTCTGAACAGAATACTTTTATAAGTTGCCAGTGCCTATATCTCAAAAGGTGATCCACATAAGAAAATCGCAAATAAAGTTCTGACTACAGATTAAAGCGTAATCTCTCTGCTTTGATTGGATATTTTAACAAAACCTAAAAAAGACCTAAAAAAACACATCGACACATATTATTTTGTCGTTGGCTCGACAGTCCGATACAGTATAAATTGTATAAAACCAATTCTGAATTTAAAAGATAGTAAATCCTCAGTAGCGAGTCGGCTCTTATTTAGTCATTTGTGCTAAACGGAGCAAAGTGTCTGTCCATCATGTTATCATTCAAAATTTGTTCAAAAATTCAAAATTTTCTGGATATGATTATGAGGAGAGCTGCAGTAAACTCTACCAGTGCCATTTTCAACAAAAACCACTTTTTAATTCAGCAAAACAGGGTCTGGGTGTGAACTGGGAAAAATCATCAATAAAAACTACGTGTTGCCGGCGAACGTTGATAGTATCGATATGAGGTCTACCATAGAAAACTGAGAGACGTTACTACAACCTTCGCAAACCTTAAGGAGTCAGCAAGAGGGGATCTGTCCCACTAATTTATTTGATACGTCGAAAAATGAAATTGGTCGTTTGGGACGATATTATAATATTGACGACTCTGAAATGGTGAATAATGTCATCTGCCTCGACTGCATCATCAATAAAACTAAAAATGGGCAAAGACTGCAATTTAATGGCTTTCTCCATCTGTCTTACTGTATTGTGCAGAACCCTAAGTTATGAAACGAGTTGATTAATTAGCCTTTGGAGTCCTCGTAAAATACATGATTCCAATATCGTTGACGGAGAGTCAGCGTCATATAATTCATAACCTTAACATAGAAACAGACCTTAACAAGGGCATCGGAATACAGCAATCGCATTGGCTGGGTGCTCTTGCGCAAGTGGAACGAAACGCTAAGTCACAAAAAATGTTCAGCAATTAACTCGGTGGTCAACGCAGAAAACGATTAAACATCTCGCTATAAGAAACTCAGCTGTCACTATTCCAAAACGAAACTTACAGATGCAGCAAATACTGGTACATAATGCATACATATGAGTTTTCAACAGTCAATGTCAACTGAAGATAGAGCTATGACGAAACATTGTCGAACCACTGGATTAGTCTAAATAAAACCCCCTCTAGCAACCTAAATAAGATACTCTAGATGTGTCATTCAATAGCACATAATTAAAGCGTAAGCAATCGGTGGAACAGGTGGAATAACTTTGCAGTGAATCGATGAATCTAAGCACAATTTTCAAATACTTAAAAATGTTCCCACTGACCTACTTTCATTGCAGTTAAGCCTTAATAAAGGGGTATCCATTTTTCGGTTTCAAAAGTAAATTTAAATAAAACGCACATAAAGCTATGATTTCGGTGAAACTTTTATTTCATTATAATGCTTGGGCTTTGCTATTATAATGTCATTACAATATCATTTAAATGATCGCTTTCAGCGTCATTTTCACTTCTCATTTTTTTTCCCAGTTATTTTTTATTTTCAGCCACTTTTTCCGGATGCAATGGCTCCACAATCATTTCGGGGTTCTCCAAGCTCCATATGCGACAATTTTGTTTGTTGATGTAACCACCGAGTGAGCGATGAAGCTCATATCGCTGAAGAAAATTTTGTTCGATTGAAAGCCCACGTTTGACACCTCACTGCTTTGCCATACTGGCGGTTTTGAAATCACTAAATAGATAACCATATATTTGTGACAGTGCTCAGGAATACAACTGATCTAATTTGCTGAAAGGTTATCCAATACATATACGTAACACTATTTTTGTACATGTGAATGAGGGATTTTAAACGTGCGGATATTTCAGCGACATTTACTCCTACCTACTCTATTAGACTGTACTCTTGCTTGTCTCCGTTCATATGCAAACATATGCATGTGTGCGTGTCATCCATCCGTTTTGTAGATATTCGTACCTTCGGTATCACATAATGTATTATAATGTACGTATATATGTCGTGTCTATCGTATTATCATGCATCATGCTACTGGTGTAGACATATGTATGTATGTGTGAGTGTGTGTGTGTGTGTGTGTGTGTGTGTAAAATGTGTTACTCTTTCGGTTTAAAGTATCATTTTTCGGTGTTACCAAAGATGTGACCAAATTGTATTGAATCGACAGAAAGGCGGTCTCGAACACTTTACAACATTCTGTAGAACAGAAACACCCCATCAAATAGTCTTTGAAATGCAACACAATTACGTGACATATTCATACACAGACTTCTCAAATTCGTTCTTACCTTGTTCCGAGTCTATGTAAGTAAATATTCTATCCTTCATTTTTCATTCTTCCTCCGTCCGTCCATATAAGGACATCAGATGGTTTCCACACTTAACAGTGGAAACAAGAGTTTCGTGTTTCTTTTATTTAGGTTCCAATACTCGAATATGGTCACACATACTTAAGTAGATGTGCATGCATGTGGAGAAATACAAGTGGATAACGTGTATCCAGCGCTGTTATGTAACGACTGTGAAACTTTTCATCCGACCTTAAGGCAACGAACTAGAAGGAATTTTTTTCGTCACTGCAAAAGTGTAACGAGCAACACACCAATAATTATAAAATGAAATTCCGAAAATGAGACTAAAGATGCGTGTGATAGACATTTCGAGATTCAACTATTTTCTGTTGGTAGCAGCTGAAATCCAAGATATAGCTTTTTTTCCTCCCAAAATCCTTCATAAAATCCTTCCTTTATAAGCCAATTGAACGATGTCTGTCTGTCTGGTTGGTAGTAGTAGACACGATAAATGCCGTAAGTTTGTATAGAAATTTGTTCAATTTGAGTACACATTAAATATTTGCTAAACTGGGGTCTACAAATTAAAGTGAATTGCATTCTGGTACATTCCAAACTAATTGACCGATCTTCCTAAATGCTAATTTTTATTTATTTATTTCTTTTTTTTTTGTCGAAATTTAATTTTCTCCCTGTAAACCATAATTCGCAGAATGCTGTCAACTGCATTTTCATCAGTTGTATTAATTTATAAGACTTAATAAAATTTGAAAAAATCGACCTGCCATAAATAAACTAGATCTTCCACATAAATTCGTATTGATTCTATATTTCCAAACATAATTTTTGCTCTGCGGAAGTGGTACAATATGAATATATTCCTTTCAATTGATATTAGAGAGAGGTTAGCTCATGGCTTGCTGATGTCTCAAATTAATTATGGTATTGAAGTTTTTTCAGGAACAAATCTTGGTATGTGTACAGTTTGAAGCGCTATGATAATATATCACAATATGCTATACATTTATTACGTGTTTCCTTTAAGAATTATGTTGAATTTCGAATCATTAAATCATTTTATAAATTGGTAATATCTGGTTCACCACATTTACTGCGAAGTGGATTCAGGTTTACTAGATCAACTAGAAATCCACAATTTGTAATTCTTCTTATATTTAAGGCTATCCTATATTCTTGAAATCATTTACGGTGCGCGTTTGCAGAGCTTGGAACCGACTCCATCTGCATCTACATTTTGCTTATTCAAATCAAGTTTTCCAACACAAATATATTAGATTTACATTAAGTGAACTTCAGTAGCCTATTTTACATTTGAACTCATTATCGACGATGGTTTTTTTTATTTGCTTTATGACAGTATTTGGTTGGCGAACCATAATATAAACTTTGGTATTAACATTTTTCATTTTCATTTTTGGTATTTAATATAGCAGTAAAGAATTTTATATTTTATTTGTGATGTTATATAATTGGTCCTTTTGGCTTTCTTGCATCACGATGTATGAATAAATGAATGAATTTAATTTTATTTATTTTGATTTATTTTTTATTCAACTTCGGCCAATGTAAACTGTTTGCATTGCCACCCCCCTAGGATACTGCAGATTCAAATTAACCAATTTAACACAAACCAATGACAGCAATTTCTATACTGTTGCTTCAGTTTTTTGTTCTTGTCTTTTCGTTACTATTGCTCTGCTCAAATAGGCCGTCTGTTTTGATAATTATTATTTTCGAGTTGGCATTTTTCTATGATATTAGTTGAAGTTTTGCGAAACTCACGAAAAACTCACAAGAAACTCACAATGCACTGTGAGATTTTGTGGTGCCAAAAACCAAGAATTGTCTGTCCATAAATCCAGGGTGTTTTTATTAATAGCTTCAAACAAACGATGCATAATAAACAAATAATATTTCTTATTGACAGTTTCACTCGATGGATAATAATACCCGTAGTTGTATAATACCCGTATAATCGAAGAAAACTGTTAGCATAATATCAAGAGATTTGGCGCGATATGTTCGACGATTTCTGATTGTCAGCATGTTATGAAAGGAACGATGTTGGATAGTAATTCTCAGTTTCATAACGCGCTGGTATTCAGAAATCATCTCTTCACGTATTTTTCGAAAAAATTAAGTATTTTTGGAAGTTGATTGACTCGTTTGAAACGCTAACATCGCCAGCAAAGTCCCAGTTGTTAACTGATATTGTTGATCACCAAACTTCGGATTTGTTGGAGATAACTATCATCGGTAGAAGTTGATGGACATCCGAAGCGTATTCAACCCACTCTCGAGCTTCTTTAACCATTTATGTCAATTTAGAACATTTTTTTCTGACCATTTCTATTTGTCAAGCGCCCCTTGCAACGTTATAAATATTTCCGCAACAGAAATTATATTTTGTATACAAAATTTGATGCAATTTCTTTTCTCAACAAAATTACACATTGTAAAAATCGGCGAAATTATTTTTTGCGTCGTTCAAAATGAAGCGTAGCTCAAATACTAATATCACAACTAAGAAACAAGGATACGCCCCAGATTCGGTATTTCTGTGTACCGTAAATTGAAAACTGATCTTTTTTCCGCACCAGGATTACATTTTCTGCATAATGAAATGAAATGGATGAATGAAATAAATTCTGCTTTTGTTAGGGTCATAACGGGAACATTCAGTGCTTAGAAAATACTACTACAACTATCCTGGTTGCACAACCTTGCAACATATTGCAACTGTACACTTCATGTGCCCAATAATTTTAAATATTACTAATAATAGTGCTCAGCAGTTGACAACATGTAATCAAATTATCCACAAATATTGGAAATTCGTCAAGTAAATCTGTTAAAGTACCACTCGGTTCTAGATTCATGCTCCACATAATTTTAATGTTTACTTTAAATTACGATTCTTATGGGGTCAATGAAAACCAAATGTTATCAATCAGCACGAGGCAGACATATTATCGTTCTAGATAGATTAAGTTGGAATTCATAAACATTAAAACACATTGCCAATTTTTATTCCAAATGCCGATCAAAGTTTATTTATTACAAGTTGTAACGATATGAAGGCAGAAGAACTTGTGTATAGATTGATATTGAATTAGACGTGTAGCTTACATTTTGTAGTGGATTTCGTATGGAGTGCCAAAAGAATTAAGAAAAGAAAAAAATAATTCTGTTTCAACCGATATAATTTAAGTTTTTGCTAAGTATGATGGTGGTTAATAAGTCAACTTTTTTGTCAATTTCTATATATGAGAGGGAGACCGCAATTTTAATTGTTACTCTCCATCGTGAGCTGACAACTAACGTGTTGACTCATTGATGCATACAAATTGTTACACATTTCTTTCAATGCTCTTCTTTTTCAACGTCTGTTATGTCATTCCTTTATTTGCAATTGCGGAGTTAAGAATTTCTGATGAATTAGTATTGTAATTTAATTACATTTCTCATCTTTTACAAAAATCGTACTAAATCACAAATAATAATAATGGTTCAACTGTAAATGAACAATCATCGGCTATAAAAGAAATCTGTTCGTATGATCTAATCAGAGCTAGAGTGAACAATTTAGTTTTTGTCCGTCATTTCTACGCGAAATCGTTGAATTTTGCAGCAATCGGCATGAGCTACTAAGTGGATTATAATACCTTCATAATTTGATATGAAATGAAAATATAGGGTGCTGTCATACCCCTTCTGGCACCTTCCTTACAAACAGACCAATTTTCTGAAGTTCATTTTTTCTTCTATAATTTCTAATTAGTAGGCTGGAAAAGCTTAAATTTTTTTTTTAATTTCATTGATCTTCAATTCCCATGTGAGAAATCGAAAAAATAACCACGCCCTTTCTGCTACAGCCCGTACAAATTACATTTAAACCATATATGTACATTTAACCGTGCATTCCTCTGTTACTCCTCACATAATCGATTCAAATATTTTCCATTGTGTTGGTTCATAATACTTGGTAGAATTTGAAAAAATATTAGCAATTAAACAATGCGATTTTTTAGTACCTTCCATGCAAATTAAACGATTTTTAGCAATTGTAGTGCTTTAGAATGCTTATTAAAATTAGAAAACATCATTATTAAAATTGAAAACATCCAATTTAACACGTATAGTCCTAGATCATGCGTCTTTAATTTACATCCTTCATTCAATTGTACTAAATTTCGTAGAGACAAGGACAGTTCAGGCTTTTAACAAACTTAGTTATGTGAATGAAAATGAACTGTATTGGCATATTGGCATATTGGCTTAAGCAAATATCAGTGGGCCGTCCGCAATTTCTATGCAGAATATTTCAGATAGTTATAATTTCGATTATTTTATTGCGTTTTAATTATAATTTTACTCTAAGGTATCGGGTTGTTCGGAAAATTCGTTCGGTTAATTCGTTGGCTCCGTCACTTTTCATGACGTAGAGTTCCTTCAAACACTTTATTTATAACGTTTTAAAAAAAGCAAAAATGAGCGAAACAGAGCATTTTAGGCATATTATTATGACAGTCGAAAAATGAAGTCTGTTTATGAAGAAAACGGACCAAATGAAAGAACTTGCCGGAAATGGTTTAAGGGTACTTTTTTCATTTTATTGTAAAATGTAAAATTAATCTTTTTTCTTCTTTATCTGGATAAAAACTTCCTAACTTTACTTTTTGGCAGCCAGACGCTTATCACGTTCCTCGGCAATGCTCAATTTAACACCCTTACCCTTAGGCAAACTAATGTAAGGCTTGTTTCCTTTGCCTATAATAAAGACATTGGTCAAGCGGGTAGCAAAGACATGACCTTGGGTATCCTTAACGTGGACAATGTCGAAAGAGCCGGGATGTCTTTCACGGTTGACAACGGTGCCGACACGACCCAAATTTCTACCACCAGTGATCATGCACAAGTTACCGGAATCGAATTTGATGTAATCGGTGATTTTGCCAGTGGCAATGTCAACTTGCACGGTATCGTTAGCCTTGATCAAGGGATCGGGATAACGGATGGTGCGACCGTCGTGGGTAACAATAAATGGAACGCCCTTGGCGCCCAATTGGGTTTTGCGGACCTTGCACAATTTATAGGCAGCTTCTTCATTGGAGATGCAGTGAATGGTGAAACGACCCTTAACATCATAGATCAAACGGAAGTTTTCGCCGGTCTTTTCAATACTAACAACATCCATGAAACCAGCAGGATAGGTAGGATCAGTGCGTACCTTACCGTCAACCTTAATCAGACGCTGCATAACAATTTTAGTAACCTCAGCACCGTTTAAAGCGTACTTTAGACGATTTCTCAAGAAAATCATCAAAGGCAAAGACTCGCGCAATTTGTGTGGGCCAGTGGAGGGACGGGGAGCAAAAACACCTCCCAATTTGTCCAACATCCAAGCCTTAGGGGCGGCTAAACGTTTCAAGTGCTTCTTGGGACCTCGCGCCATCTTGTAAGATACGAAAAAAATACGAAAAAAAAAAATGGTTTAAAAGATTTTCTACGGGCGACTTCTCCGTAACGGACTCTCCCAGATCAGGACGACCAAAAGAAGTTGTTTAAGAGGAGGTGAGAGAGTTAATTATTGTTAAAAAGTTAGTTAAGAAAATAGAAATAATCAAAAAAGGGAGATTATAGATTAAAACAATTGTTTTCTTGTATATAAATTTGCAAATAAATTTCATTTAAAACCCGAAGGAACCTTCTGAACAACCCGATATATATAATTTAGAATATTATTTGATTAGAACCGAATAATTTTCCATGCACCCTCTCAAGCTCTTCTTACATCTTTGTACCAATGCAAAAGCAAATTGGTTTCTTTGCGATATTGACGCAATTTGCCTTTGCAGATATCGGAACTTCTTCTGATAATGATTGGCTGCCACAAGGATTGTGTGGAAGGAATTGCGATTTCATTTGTCATTTCGTTCTGAGGGATTGAAAATAATAGTTGTTTAGCGGTACTGGAAGAAGACAACCGGTTAATATCTTAATGTCTGTCATTAGCCGCTGATTATATATAGTGTTTTAAGATTTTTAAAGGACCGATGAATGAATAACGACAAATTTATGCCGTTTTATTGTATGTTCTTTTCCATTCGTAAGCTGTGTTCAAAAAGTAATTTCGGTTTTACATTTAAATTTCTGTGGTCCATCCAGTCTCAAAATTTTTTTTTTTAGTTAGTAGCACTATGATATTCATTTGTGCCAAATGTCACATCATAAAAGTCATTACTGTTTGAGCCACGATTAATTTCGGCGATTCCTACAATACATTTTTGTTGAGCAAAGAAGTTGCACTAAATTTTGTATACGAAATGGTCTTACGAAACGTTTTAAACGAAGCAGTTAACGCAATTTTAAAAGGCACCAGCGTCAAACACTTCAGCGTCAAATCTCGCAATTTTTACCAAGAAGACAATCGAATTAGAATCTTTGATTTGTGAAAATGTATTATTACGCGATGTGAGTCTTGGATGTTTGCTTGTGACTGAAAACAACGGGCCAACGGAAGAAATATTAAAAAAATTCAAAGTTCTCTTTGATTACCATGGTGCTGTGCGTTAAGAATTTATTCTACTCGGCTAGAATGTTAACAAGGAATATTATTGGAAAACTGATTGTCCTTTAAGTTAACTCTATTCGCTGGATTTTTTATTTTTCTGTTGTCCGGTACGAATTACATTTTTTACACCTGCACAGTAATAAATAATAACAAGTAAATGACACAAAAACATCTGGCAATGCAGAATTCGCTTCTTCCAATGACCATGGCCGTTGGTTAGGGCAAAGCATTATTTGAAACCTGAAGGCTTTTTGTTTTTTTAAATGAGTGTAAATTATATCCTGATTAATTCTAACCAAAACTGACTTTGGAAATATTTGACAGTGAGAAATCCCTTCAATTTTACCTTTATTGAACATAAATTCTGCTTTGTCTGTTTAGCATGATTTGTTGTGAATTTATACAAGAAATTAAGCAATACGTTCCGGTATTTCCCGGGAAATTTTCCACTTTGAGTTTCTCATTCTGTGGGCTTACCTGAGAAAACTAAATGTTTGTAATGTTAGCTTAACGCCCACGATGATGTTAAAATGTAGACTGCTTTTGTAGCTTCGATACATTCTGCCATTCAGTGTGGTTAACCGATCATTCGTTCTCACAACCCGATGACATTTTAGTTTTCATATAAATTTATAATTATCTATCTATTCACAAAAAATTGTTACGTTACTGGCTGACTGATCATTGCCCAGGAAAACCGACCAAAGCTAAAATGATGACAATTGGAAACGTCTAATAATATCATGAAAATTGATGCACATATTCCGGTGCAAACACCCTGTAAGAAGAGAGTTTTCGAAATTCGTGCTTTCAGGCGTAAATACAAAAAGACAAACGTGGTACTCTCGACCAGGTCAAGTGATGAGAGGAGTTGTTCGAACTTTTAGCACGGAAAAAAGGGTCAATTCTGGTACATTTCTCAGCACAAACGGCTGAAGCTAGAATCATGCAAAACATTGTTCAGAACCCTTCTGCGTTTTTTAAGGGTTAAAAATTAGGTAGAAAGCAGTTAAAATGATATCATTGGCTAGAGTGAACGGGCAAACATAGAATAATGAAAATTGATGCGCTCATCATTATTAGACGTAAAACCGAAATTTTGCGACATTTTTATTTCCAGGGGGAAAAATAGGGACAATATTGTACGAAAATTATACCGTTGTCTACAACAAACGAAAAGATACATGCACATACTTGAGGATGACAATCCACAGATTTTTTCAAAATACGAACTTTTATGGAACAATGAGAAGAGAATTTTTCTAATTAAGTGCGTAAATCGTAAGAAAAGAAAAAAGGGGAGAAAATTGGTACCATCATTTGGTGGTGGTATACTCGTATAATTGGTATAAAACAAAATAGTGAAACCAAAATCATGAAATTGATTGAATTCATGTAATATCGTATACAAGGAATAAGAAGGAAATGTAAAAAAATCGTATATTAAAGGGGTCCCAGACAAATGGCTGATGTTGGAATCATTTCGAAATCACCACTTTAATGGAATCAACCAGATAAAAAAGAGCACGGTAATGGTACGCTGAATTGAAGCAAATAGCTAGAGATATAACTATAAAATTGAGGGTGTACTTTCCACCGCCAAGTTATCAGTGCACCCTCCTACGGCATGTTCGCGCAGTGTTAAGAAATATTTTGAAATTTCTGCTTTTAGAAAATAAATAAAAAAGAAAAGAGGCATAAATCGGCACAGCTCCCTAAAAACAAATAGCAGAGACTGGAATCATAAAACTTAATTGAAATATTCAACTTTCAAATTCGAACAGGAAATAACTGGGACAACAGTAGATTAAATTATATTGGAATGCTCAAGCCAACAACATCAAACTTAAGGAGCACATTGCTTTTGCGGCCTATAAGATCTACAACAGCGAGTTTTACTAAAGTCGTCTTTTCATGCAACCCCAATAGATAAGAGGTACTACTAGGAGTTTAACCGGATTGAGATATAAAATTAGTTCCTCCCTTACCAAACCACTGAAGTGAAAGATAAAGCAACTTCTTTGCATTCTATGAATGAGATATGAGCTTACACCTTTTCTATTTTTAGACTTACTCAACGAGAGAGTCATAGACATGTCGATTACTCGAATATTCGACGCGCCTCCGCACAACTAATGATAGCTGGCTATGTTGGGAATTGAAATTGCGATCATGTGAAAGGTAGTAGCGTATACTAACCATTGCACCACGGTCTCTCACAGAACCTGCATACGCAAACTAAGTAGCGGGCACTATCTATTATAATTATAAAATTACGTGTTTCAATGGTGACAAGAGATTCGCTTTAATAGATCATTGAAATGCTACCAATTTCATCCAAATACTTTGCAAAATCTAAATTCACTTTGTCACTTCATTACTGACTTAAAGAGAATGACCTTTAATAGACATTTCAAACTTCCTCTAATTCCCTCCAAGTCGCATGGCAGACGAAATTATCTTCGTCATTTCATTAAAGTTTCTACCTGAATTACAACGTCTTTCATTTACAAACTGATCACTTTACTCAAATACATTTGTTGACCTCTCTAACCAGCTTGAATTTATTTTAAAACAGAAACCTATTGCATATAAGTAAATGCTACCTTTCCGCTTCAGATTCCATAAATTTACATGTTAATTAAACAAACCCCTAAAATAATCATTTGTATTTCAAAAATTTGATTTCAGGTTATATATAAAACACCAGTTCAGAAATTTCGGTCAAATAAAAGAATTTACATAAACCTTCACCCAATATTTTTCTGTATTGATGCAAAGGGATGTGAAGTCCTAGAACAGACGTGGTAAATCACTAAGATTTCCCCAGCAAAACCAGTGAATTTTTTTTTCAGATTTTAACATACATTTTTTCAGAAAATGTACCCAAATGAGCAACCAAATTGTACTCATCTAACTACTAAAATATTCCTAAATATTGCCTTTTTCAGTTGTGAAATTGAAAGTAACATTAATTTTGACTGTATTCATGTGTTTTTCATTGAAATTTTGTTCCCTAGTTAACAAGGAAAGAATACAATTTTTCCGGAAATTCCCGAGAATCCAGGTTAGTTTAAATATCTTTACCATTTCTCATGAAATTAATAAATTTCGAGGCTGATTCCATTAGATTTGTATGAAAGGCAATAGAAGTACCTCTTGGGTGAAGTACCTCTTGGTCTAATCTTTGGTGATATCTTAACTACAGTCCAAAAGGACTTTGTTCTCAATTTAATTTGTCGGTCCCCATTCCATCTATTGTTGTCCCATTGTTGTATAGGAACAAAGCATAGTGTGGCATGTGACGGAAATTCCTACCACGCATGTTTTATCTATTTTAATGGTATATAGGATTATCCATTTAGTGGTTTCAAAAAACCCCTGGTCTGGCAGCGCTATCAACTGTTAAATAACTGTCATCTGGAGCGTTATTTATATAGTGAAAGGTTTACTATTTACGAATGTGGATCGTTTAACAACGCGTAAAAATAGTTAAAATTAACTACAAAAATGCTGATTTAAACGTGGAGTTTCAAACGAAGAAAATTTTCTTCGGGAACGAAGCTTATTTCTCACTCAGTGGTTACGTCAACAAGTAAAATTGTCGCATGTGGGGCTCTGACAACCAGAAGTGATTGTGCGAAAGCCATTGCATTCGGAAAAATTACTATTTGGTGCACACTGTGGTCTGGGGTGTCATTGGGCCGTATTTTTTCGAAAATGGCGCTGGAGGATCCACTGCTGCAACCAATCTAGAGGAGGTCATTTTCATCGAAATCATAGCTAGATGTGTGTTTTATTTAACTTCACTTGAAAACGAAGAATGTATAGCCTGTACAATATGGCATCATCTGGATGTAAAACTCAATAATTGATAGTCAGTTTTTATGGGGCTATGTTCGGAGTCTGCCGCCTGCAATTTTCAGAAAAATGCCCACATGCACAATGAAATTATAATCAAAATGTCTTTCTCAACTACGGTATAAAATAATGAAATAGCAGCTTTTGCATTCAAGGGCGGAAACAAATTGCCGAAACGGTGTTTTTTGGAATCACTTCTGATGTAATATTAATTTTGGCTGTATTCGTTTGTTTTTCATCGAAATTGTGTACACTAATAAACAGAAATGTAATAATAATGTGATCTTTCCACCAATTCCTTGGATCCACGTAAAAAAGTCAAACCACGTCAAATCGCATAATCCTGGTGGCCAATTGACGTTGCCAAAACGTGAAATTACGCTTCCTGGCCGAAATCGGTCGTGTTGTGTGGTTCGTGGCACCACTTTGGTCTAGATGCTGTCATCGTCTTTGCCCTTTTTCTTTTATAGTTTTGCCCTTAAAAGGTCGATTCCGAAAACCCCCTTTTTATAGGAGGATATGCCATAAAGGTATCGTGCCTTAGTTGTGGCAATTTCAGATACAGCCCTCTACTGCAGCTATGGATACAGCACGACTGATATTTTTTTGCGCTTTTGGTTCTTTGTTGTTAATAACCAAAATGTACGAAATTTGAAATATCGGCCGTAAGAGGGAGAATGACCTTCTTTAATTTTGGCGGTTTTAATTTCGACGGTTTTAATTTCAGCCGATTTGAAGGCGATGGTGCCACTTTTGACCTGCTCCAATGCCTAAAAAACACTGACTTCCCAAAAATCCTAAACATCGCGTGTGTAACTTGCCAGATGAATCGACATTCTCCATTTTACAGCATTAACTTCAGCTTTCTGTTTCAAGCGATTGTGCACTCTTCTCTCATTTCTTACCTAAAAAAATTAACGCCCACTTCGCAATGGCGGATGTTCACTTTAAATTTAGTGACCCAAGCATCAGCCGTTTGTCTTGGCCATTGGTAAAGAGTTCCTTTTCTGTTTATACTCAGTAAAAGCATGCATTTCTTAAAACCCTTTTTGCGGTTAGTCTACACCTATTTTGTAAATTCATTATTTTATATTTTTAAATTTTTTCAGTTGCGTTGCACTACAATGCTTTCTTGAATGTAAAGAAATCCATGGGATGACCATGTTCATTTTGGTACCTTCCATACAAATTAATTAAACCCATAAGTTCACATCTTTCGTTCAATGAAAAGGAAATGATTTGAATTCAATTGCCACGCCCCTCAGGCTACCTCACAGATAATTTAAATGATTTGCCATAAATCACTAGTATCTCTATACTTTCTAAACGGGGAAAAATAAGTTCATTGTAATAAGTAAGCTCAGCAAATTACAATTTTGCTTTTGATATCTGGCGTTCTTCAAACTTTTGTACTACCGCAAGGAGACATCGGGCGAAAGCTCATGTAAGTCAGATCACATGACTGAAATTTCTGTGCTGGTTTACTGAATAACTATTTCTTTTTATTACTAACACATAATTGTGTCATACCAACTACTTCAAAATATTTCCTTAAACACTACTACAGGGTGGCGCACCAATTGTGCTACAATAGGAAATTTAAATATTTTTTAATTTTTTTTTTTATTGTGTAGAAAATTCAATTCATATTCATTCAGACATATACGACACCTGATCCTTGCTTGAAGTAACCCCATAAAAAAGTCTGGTACAGTCAGTTCAGATGACGTTGGAGGCCAGCGGCAATTGGAGTTTCTGGACATTAATTTGATTGGGAATTTTCGTTTGTCAACAATAAAAAACTGCATTTTCGACAACAAAAAAAAACAGCATACAGTGTTGGAAAACGATTTTGTCAGTTTTTGTTTTGTGATTACTGTACTCATATCACATTAATGGAAAATTTGTTTTGTATAATCAGCACTAGGTTATTGTACCTGTAATGCCGCATCAAAATCAATTGGGCCACAGTCATAGCTAATCAACCTCATATCTGGTCTGTCGACGTTGTGTAGCGTAGCTGTTGGAGGGCATAACAAGTAATTTGCAACATCTGGCAATCAAGCCCTTACAACACTCTTGGCTGTGGTTCTTGTTATCAAAGACAACACTTTGGGATGTTTATGTCAACAATTGGGCCGTTGCGGGAGTTGTTTTATATACCAGTGGGTCCAAATGATGAGAAAGTGAAATTAAATATACAAACAAGTGAAGTTCTGATGTTTCCTGTTTTCATAAGAAAACATCAGACTTGTGCCAGTTTCATTGTGGGCAAACCACAAACTGGAAATGTTGCTCATGCAATTGTAATGCCTCTAAGTGCCCGAGAAGATTTCCTCTTTACAAGTTTCCTTCTGTTGTAATTGTGTGTTGTTGTCTTTGTTGTCTTCTTTAGTTTGCCTTCAACAACTAAAAAGGGACTAAGAAAAATAATAAGAGAAAGGAAATAAAGTAGAATACGAAGAGAAACATGACAACATCTAGAGCAGCAGTGTTAATTGCTCTTAAGGCGTCACACACCCAACTAATGATGATGATGATGACTCAGAAAATTGCAATGACGTTACTAAGAGCTGAGACAACAAGTCATAGTTAATGACTTAATTGGCCCAGTTAAAATATTAAAGTTTATGTGATGATTCCATTAAATGCAATTATTTGTGCTCGTGCATCTCTTTCTTTCTCCACATAAATGGCTATGAATTTTTTAAACCTTAGTTAGTATTTTTTCGGCACAGATATACTCTTCCCCACTTCCATGGTTGTTTGGGGATTTCTTTTGTCTCTGATATTGTTATTTCTTGGCTAACTTTAAGAAAATAATGCGATTCTCTTTATGGGGCGTCATAATTCACTTTTACTTAAAAGAAAATGTTTCATCCTAAATTCGCTTTCGTACATTTTTTTTTTTTTTTGGCTCAGAAAGTCTTAAAAGCTCAAGTGGTGAACTGAGAAGTGTCATCCTAGAACATTCGATTATTTAAGAGACAATGAAGCACACTGGTTTGTAGGTTGATGTATAGGTATATTACAGAGTGACCAGCCAGCTCTCACATAATTTTTTCCAATTTATTGCCGAATAGACATAAAAACAATAATATTTCACTCCCACTTCCATTTATAACACCAAGATGTAAAAAGAATTTGACGGAGTTTTGTTCATCATAACTGTTGAAGAGTTTTCCCATGGAGAATTGTCATCAGTACGTATCACATAACTTCGCCTGAATTGTCTCTCCAGAAGTGGTCTGTTGACGTGTACGATACAAACCAGACCATACGTCGCACTGTCAGCCTTTCCATAAACAAGAAATAAAATGTAAAATAAGAAAAATACAAACAAACGCGGAAATTTCCGTCAATTGAATTACCTTACAAATACACTCGGCCTATGACCCTTTAACTTAATTAAACAAGTTTGGTTTGTAATTTACTGATAGAGGCAAAAACATTTTAATACATAATTATACCTTCACCGGAAGTAATAAAAATATATCATACAGCAAGAAAATTAACAGGAGCATTTAACGTATCAATTATCTAAGTCGAATGAGCCATATCCGTCTGTCTGGCTGACTGGGGAACTCCTATACAGATGACAGATTTAACTCATACATTTTTAGATTCATATTTTTTATTTTGTTACACTAAATTCAGGATAAAAACAGACTAAATGGGAAGACTTTACAAGTTACGCGAATGTGACCTCATGGTATTTTATCCCAGTATCGACATTCTGTTGCAGTTATCACTGCCAAACCGATTACTGATGCAGGCGTTTGCTTTCACAGAGTAATTCGCTGGTCTAAGCCTGTCTTTTGATTTGCACTTTAATCACATACGATCGTTTTGTTTGTTTTCATATCACTCAACTGAAAACACTTTTTCATCAGAAGAGATTGCATTTTCAAGGTAGCCACCAGCGTGCAAGTGTTTTAGCAACTTTAATATAGCTAACTGAACTGTTTTTTTTGAAAGCGTTAAATCTTGCACTTTTTGTATTTTGCAGAGCTTCCATTGTAGTTCATTTTTCAATATACGAGCAGGTAGACTGACATTTTTCGCATATTGAACTGCGCTTTGTCGTTGATCGCGTTGAATTCTGACCTTCACGTTTCAAACCATTTCTGGCGATGCTGTTGTTTTTGCATGTCCATCTCCATGGCGTTTTTGAGGCTGTCATTGTTATGTGCAATAGTCCGATATGAAAACATTTTGTTCACACGTAAATGTTGTAGGTGATTACAAAGTAATAAACAGCGTTTTTGAATTCCATTTCGATAATTTTTTTAACTGCAACGCAAAACAATATGTTTTTTAGACTTGTAGATAATACAACAGACTGTGCTTCGGAAAAAATGAGTGCACTGTCATTAGCCATTTGGTTGCTGCAACGGCGTGAAAGTAGTAACATTTCGAGGGTCTGCTCCTGTGTAATTTGAACGATTTTCCGCAATTTCATCTATGTGAAGCATGGTAGACCTATATATAATCAGCTTCCTATCTTGCAAGCAGTTGCACTGCATTCAATGAAATTTAGCATAAATCATGCGCCTTGTAAATTTAGCTCTGAAGATGAAAATGGACTGCTTGCCGCGACCAATCTGACAGCACTCATACAAATTTATTTTTTTCCCCTGTAAATCCTAATCCCTAAACTGTAGTGACTAAAAGCTTTATTAATTACTTTACAATATAATGCTTGCCAAAATTGTAAAAATTCAACGTCTTTATCGTGTCTCGCATGCAAATTATCTAATTTATCACTCATAGACTTCATCTTTAGGGTGCACCACATAGAATTTTGTCAATTTAGCAAAAATCGATTTATTAAAAAAAATTCAGTTATGTGAAATTTCAGCGCTTTTAGTTTGGATCGCAGCAAAAGTTTTCAAAATTACATTAACGTGTAAAAGGCCGATAACTTTACTTCACCTCACAAATTACGCTTTGCTCCTCAAGTTGGAATTATACAACATAAGAATTCAGAATCTTTGTCGTTAAGTCATCAAGTTTCAGTCGTAAACTAGAGTGTATGATAACATACAGCTCTAAAATTTTTGTACACTTGCGTGAGCGTCTTTAAATTTATGAAAAATACGATATTTTAAGATTAGGGTCATTTAAATAGGGGATATCTGAAGGATAGGAGCTAAGTCCCCCACTTTGCTATCATTATTGAGCGACGGAAAATATCAAATCTGCCATTGAAAATTTCTTTGAACACTGCAAAAATTGTGGTAAAAAATATTTTACAGCTTACGAACATTTATACTCTTATTGCAGATTCCGACATTTTGTATGGGTCCGCCATTTACAGTACGGAGTTAGAACATATGGGAAAATAACAATGTGCGAAGATAAAAAGTGATAAAAGCAATATTTTCTGGTTTCAGCGCGCTAATTGAATTACCTCAATATCGTAAGTTTTATAGGGTCTTTCATTTAGTGCCGGTCTGACAAGTCTGTCAGCTGTCAAATACCCGTCATCTGAACAGTCATTTATTTAGTGAAAGGTTTATTATTTACAAATATGGATCATTTATCAACCGAAGAATGCGCAAAAATAGTCAAAACTTACTGCAAAATTGATGATGCAAACGTGGACTTTCAATAGAACAAAATTTTCTTCGGAGATAAAAATCATTTCTCACTCGATGGTTACTCCAACAAGCAAAATTGTCGCATATGGAGCTGGGAAAACCTAGAAGTGATTGTTAAAAAGCCATTGCATCCGGAAAAGTAACTGTTTAGTGCGCCTTATGGTGCGGAGGTGTCATAGAGCCGTATTTTTTCGAAAGCTTCCTCAAAGGATCCACTACTGAAAGCAATCCAGAGGCTGTCATTTAAAATACATTGTATTTCGTATGTAATGGCAAAGTCCAAGCATTACAACGAAATAAAGGTTTCATCAAAATTATGTTTTATTTAACTTTACTTGAAAAGGAAAAATGGATAGCCCTATACTAATTGATATACATATATGTTTTATCAAATTGAGCATAAATCCAATGTACAATTCCAAATGAATCCTATTAAAGGAACTTATGCCAAATTTCTCGTCTTGTATGGGCGATAACAAAAAATGTGCATTGATTTTATAAATTTTCAATCTCTTATCATGGGCATTCGCCTTAAAATGTGGTAAACGGTCTAATTCACTTCCTTCAACGCATTGGCGGTATACTTATCGTTAATGTGTCAGCTTCGGAAGATATTAAAGTCTTGCTGTAAGGTGACGGACTTATTAATGCAGCTCAGGATATGGAACACACAATTACGGCCGAAACGTGCACATAAAAAGAAAGATTTCAAAGAAATTTGGAATATGTGTGCCTAGTAGACGATGTAATCTTACCTTTGCGAAAGGATATATAGCAATACATATAAATATGTACATATGTATGTCTATTGCGAAAGAAAACACACTAAAAATTTCAAAACTTTATAAATTCAAATGTTTATTTTGCTTTTGCTGTAAATGGAAAGAAGAAGATTACATCGACAAGACTTAATGAAACTGACATAGCTGTATGTCTTTCAGCTAATAACAATTTTCACCATACAAACTACAACGCCGTCTGTATGTGGTATTTTGTGACGAAGGTAGATGGATCTGGCCTGAACACTTATAGTTCAAATAAATATTAACCATTTCAGCGTTTCCGGGCGTAAGACGATTTCCATAGCCGTTGGAGTGGTTCTGAAATCGGCTCGCTCTCGAATCACTCTTAAAATTTATGCTCTTCCAATATCCAACTTCCGCATTCAGTTTAGTATCAACAAATATGTAAAAACATATTTAAAGCTTTAGATTTGTATTCCTTTTACCATAAAAGTATTTTTTTTTTTTTCATTTCATCATTCCATTTGAAATATTCAAAATATTTGTTTATATTCCTGATCACCACAAAATTCTACACGAAACTAAAAATGTAAGTCCGCCTGTCAGTTGAAAGCACGATAGACATCGAACCAGTTACAGTTCCAGTTCCAGTTCCATGCTAATGTCCTATGTTCGTATGCAGGTTGAGAATGAAATTGCAAAAAAACGGGCAAACAGAACAACATTTTATGATACAAGAGCTGCAACCAACTCTAGAAAAATATATACATATGTATGTTCAAATTTCCCAGTAATTTAATCGTTTATTCGTTAATAGAGAGAAATGCACTGCGGTATGCTCATATAATTTTTAAAAGAACCGGTGATAAGATTAGATTAGGAATAAGCTTGTCACTACAATAACTGACTCCGGCTTTGTAATAATACAAAAAAAAGAGATTTGGCTGAAAAAAGGGGCAAAATCTACATATTGTGACCTTGAAGCAGGAATTTTATTTACGCCCAATATGGACATGGTAAATGAGATGTGCCAAATAACAAATAAAACTAGGAATTAATATGACGACTTAAAATTTGCACCAGCAGCAAAAAGGTTTGTCATTACATCTAAAACAGTTTTGGCAATGCCCAATTATTATGTGCTTTAAATTTATCTACTGACAACACAAATAGACCGACATAATTTGGACATAATCTCACACTGAGATTGTACAGTATTCTATCATAGTCTCTATATAAATGTATCATTTTGGAAACTCAATTTTATCCGCTATAATATAAATAAAGAATTTTCCAAATTGATTGAGAAACATGACATCGACATTAATTATTTTCCTAAAACAGAAGACACGATTTCATTGAGAAAAATTGAGATCAATCCTTGAATTAAGTAATATGATATAAAGAGGATGTAATAAAAGAAGTATTTATGAAATATAGCATAGTTTGTAATTTTCGTCAATTTTAAGGGGTGACCGACAAAATAACTGTCTCATAAATCTTCGTTGGTCTACTTCCTATAGATATTCTTTCTGTAAACTACAAATAGAATGTCTCAGTAATGATACTCAGTATATAATGCAATCCATACATTCGCTGATTTGTAACACAAAACTATTTCGAGCACTAGTTTGCTTGATTGTTCAAATTGTTAGTGTTGTTCAAACCCAATTGTTTTTTTTTTCAAATTTGTTTCAGTTAGCAATTTACATATCCGTTGGAGTAAACACCATAACTTACAGCTCATCCATCACTATGATAACCTCTATCTTAATCTTCCATACTAAATAATTGGATGCTCATGGTAGAAACAAAAAATAGAAAAAAATATTATTTATTTACTTAGACGTTTCATAGTCCGTAAAAATGTTTGTTTTCTATGAAGTTTTATTAAGAATAAAATCTTCAGTTTTCCTTATTGGAAAACCAGGGTCAATTAATTTTGATTTACCTCTCTCGATGCGGAGACCTATCTCGGTTGTAATGCGAATATATAACATATTGACAGAAGACTGACTATCTGGAATATATGTAGATAAAGTAAGTGGAACACGTGTCATATTAATATTATTCATTAACCAAAGTTAATTAACTACTGCTATATATAATATTTAATTAACGAATAAATGATAAAACCAATACAGAAATTTTGGTCAGCTGAACTGACTTTCATAATAGAGACAACACTGTAACTTACTGAACCTAATTTCTATAACTCATTTATACCACGCTATACTTAGAAATTACAGAAAAACCACTGATATTGGGTAAATTGCATAGTTTAGTACCCTAAGGAGAGTGGCAATGCAGATCATTTTAGTTCGCAGAACTGGGTTTACAAATGACTAATTCCTGTTAAGTTATATTGAATTTAGTTCAATCAATCCAAAGATATGTTCAAAGCAATTCTTGTTAAAAACATCCCGATTTATCAGACCCCTCCCGGTACTCCACATACTTATGCGCCAATGTAAAAGGGTGTTGGCCGAAGGTATATAATATATAACAATAAATATCGGGCTTTAATCTTCATTATGCACTGATTATGCATAATATGGAAGACATATTAAATATTTATGACATTTCTTACAACTTGGCCTTAGAGATTTGCAATGTGCCATATCAACAGCCGCCATAAAAATTGAGGGATTTCTCGAAATTCAATGTTGCCGCTGTAATTCTTAATGTTGCCATAAACTCCAGTTTGAATCATTGTATTGCTTTATAATGCAAAATTAAAAAAAAAAACTACCGACCAATTAGACATCTTCATCATCTTGTATAATGAATATGTTCTTACGTTAATTTCCTTTATTCAGATGCTCGTAACTCAGCCAAATTTATAATGATCAAGCGTTTTGTAAACTTACGGGTGGAAAGGAAAATACAACACATTGTCACTCCAATTCTGATACTTCACATGTAAATTGGCCAATTTTCCGAAACTTTTATTTCCGCTAATCCTCACTGGTATACTGTAGTAATCTTGATATTCGTTGTTGTTTTGTAATGCTTGGCTGATTACTATCGCTCTTCTGACAACTCCATTATATTCTCGTATATATAAAACTCATACGTTCTTAAACTCATATTTTTAACCCAATTGCATTTGCATATTTAGTCAAATTTAGCACATATTAATCACTTAATTAAGTTCGATTTGATAATGAAAACGGACCGAAATAAATAAAAAACTTACCAAACTCAATATTTGCTCTGCATTCAGAGATTTTAAATGTTGCATATCGGTCTACCCTATACAAATGACCTGTATAACCCGTGTATTCCATTCGAACGTCATCCATACAAATTTACCACTTTATCGAAATGTAATTTAAATTTTTTCATATTTTTCATATGAGTTATAAAGCATTTTTTTACTATAAATGTTCGTTATATTAATGTTAAAAATTTATATTACAAAAGTGTTTCCAAATTTTGCAGAGAGTACGATTTCTAATTGTCGTTTAAAAATTGATATTACGGACATAATTTTCAAATATTCGATTAATTCAATAAATAAATAAAGTGGTTTCGTAAACTTCCAATGGCATTGTTAAACATACTTATTCCCGTTCAAATAGTTCGATGAATTACAGTGAATTTTCAAGGAATTATATTGAATTACATTTAATCAAATTGAATTATATTAAATTACACTCAATTACGTTGAATTGCTCTGTATCAAACAATTTGTAAATATTTGATATAAATTAACTATTTATTTCTTAGTGTAAATGCTGTCTTAACCAACGATCCAATTGTTAAAACAAATACTTTGTTGCGCCCAGGTGGCAACCCAGCGGGACACGGAGATCTCATGGTTGAAAACAGCGATAAGATCACTGTCTTTTTCCACTAGCTTCCAACTGGACTACTTCGCCAGCCGCCCTCAATGTAAAATAAAAACCTTTAACTCCTGTAAATATTCCAGTCCCGCAAAGAACGTGAGTTCTTCCCAAAATCTAAGTTCCTGGAACCTAAATTCCAACTAAAGCCTTCAGACTGCAAAATCTGTTGGATTCACATTTTATAGGCATCTTGATATTTTTAAATAGTTTTGTTTTCATTAAAATTTATGGATGAATTCCCAAAACCTTCAGTTACTTTAAACAAACACATATCGTTGTCGTTGATAAAAGCCATGAATCGGTGAGATATTCTCGGGATTTATATAAATTCATGATAGAATACTGATTCATGGTAAGATACTCCAACGGCAGGTTGCAAACTATTGAGATTGTAAACTACTTATTATATATTATGTCGCTCTGTACCAATAGATAGGCTAATAGAACATAAGTTAAGCGAGAAAGTAGTAGGTGTAAGACTGTTGTAGTTACCTACATTTTAAAATATGTTGTGGGTTTCTCGCTTGGTACAACTGGTGCGTGGGCGAGACTCGATCTATAATCCGGAATCAAGAATCAAGAAATGCAGTGAATACCGTGCCATCGAAAAGATCGCCCCAAAGCAATTAAAAACAAGGATATGGTGTCAGTTTCCTTCGATTCGATTTCTTCGTGGTATTATGCAATATGAATTCCTCCCACCGCGCGAAACTTTCAACATGAATATTATTTGAATGTTATGCTCATTTCGCCTGAATCTATTGAGCAGACAACTCTTGGTACTTGTATCATAATAATGTGACATTTCACTTTAAATTGACTCTTCACAAATAGTTCGTCAAAATTCAACTGATATGGGCCCACAACCACCACAGTCGCCTTCATTAAAGCTCTATGTGGCTTCTGACTATTTCCTGAATTAAAAAGACCTCTCCAGGGGCATCATTTTGTGTCGGTTAAAGAGAATCGATGTAAATCTCAACGCGATCTCATAGTCATACTCGAAGGTGACTATTTAGCATAATTATAGGTTTGGTAAAAAAGTTTTATAAATATTTTGTATTAATGGTATAAATATATATATATATTTGTATAAATATATATATATATATATATATATATATATATATATATATATATTTATTAGTTTACCATGGCCACCCTCAAGTATTGGGACAACATACAGTTCGAGAGTCGAGCGGCGAATTGAAGTTGAGTTGGTCGTTTGTGATAGAAGAGTCAGTTGTTGAGAGTCGTCAGTGGGATAAGTTGTTGTCGTCAATTGAACAAGTTGTTGCCGTCAGTGGTCGAATCAATTATCAATTGCCTTTTCTTCTATATGTAATAAAGAATACTATACTATATGGGTATAGAATACCCATACAACCATCGCTTAACTGTTCCTTTACATATATATCGCAGCCTAAATACAAAAGGGGCACAACTCAAAATTTTCTATTATTCAGTAGAGGCGAAAAACCGTTTATGTAAAAATGGTTGCAGAAGCAACACACTTCACATAAAAATAGACATAACGGCATTTTTCCAGTTAAAGAAGATAGTGATGAGACGGAAATTTTTATAGTAGTTAGAGATGTGTAATGTGAATCAGTTTATGGGAAAAAGTAGATTTTGACAATTTTTGAGTTGTGCCCCTTTTGTATTGCCACTTTTTATTTCAAAGAATTTAAAAATAAAAAGTTAATAAGTAATAAAATAATAAATGAAATAATGCAAAAAATGTTTTCTCTATTTGTTTGTATTTCAAAAGTAATGGTCAAACCTGAAAACAGGTAGGTGATAATAACTTTATATTGTTTTCTGGTACACAAAATTTCTTACATTTTTGCGTCTCTACTTCCAAAAAATTAATGTTATACATGCAAAAAAAGCATACGTTCTAAAAATGTTCTTTTTATTTTTTTAATTTCAAAGATGATGGTCTAATTCACCAAAAAAATTTAAAAAAAAAAACCAAGTTTCTATATTCTTATTCATAGATCAAAATTTTTGAAATTTTTCGCTGCTCCTTATAAAAATAAACTTTGTTTTTGACATATAAAAACAATATTGTGGTAAACAATTTTCAACTATTTTTGTAAATGATGGTCTAAGCTACTACAAAGATTACTAAAATTTCAATTTTCTTTCAAACTTAAAAAATTGTATGTATTCTCCACCAAATAATACTTTCGTCAAAGTAAATTTTAGCGGTTTTGTTTAGGCCCAAATATTTTCAATTGTAAATTCTCTCATCCCTGGTGTCGCCAACACATCCACCAAAACATGGTTGTCGTTGGTTCCGGAGTTAATAAAAGGTAGTATTTAACAAGATTGGGATCATTATTTATAACCCGATTTTTGTCCATTGGTCGATTTTGTATAATGAACGATTTTGTCTATTGCGTAGAGAATTTGCTATGTAATCATCCAACGACGTGTCGGTGTAAATACAGCCGCATAAAAGGTTGCGATCGCAAAATTTCTTTTCTATATTTGTACATTATATTTCATTTCCCAGAATTATCGCTAACAACCCAGCCAATTGATTTCCACTCTACGGCCTTGTTATATAACTATACATATATATGTTATTTTGTTGTTATACCCTCAACCGAAGATGTGAAGGTACTCATCATATGATGCGGCAAAAATCGAACAACCAAAAGGTAAAGTTTAATGTACCAAGTATTTTTTGAGCAAATATGTTTCATGACTTTTAAGTCGATTGGCCGATGTCAGTCTGTGTATTTGGCTGGCTGGTAGACAAGATATCTGTTGTAAATTTTTATTTTACTTCTTAACACTTGCACAGCCTAATATTTTGGTAGACCGTTGCCGGGGATTAAACATGGACTATATCGAACTACCCTTCTGCAACCTCCTATTCAAATTGACCCATTTTCGTAAGTTCAATTTCCTCCCTGTAACTCCTCATCCGTGACCCGAAGTAACCTGAACTGTTAATTCTGTTAATAACTGTTATTAATTGTGTCCAGTGCATTTCTTTATAATGATTGGTAAAATGTAAGAAAATCGATCGATTTATTACACCCCTTCAGGTAAATCCCATACAAATCAATCATTCCTCTGCAATTTCGAATTAGTTGTCCAGATTTTTATCCATTCATGTTCTACGTAGAATGTTCTGCGTAAAATCTGGAACGAAAACTGTCCGATTGTGAAATATAAAAAATAGATTACATACATGTCAGTTGTATCGATTCCCGAACGGAAAACTTTAGAATGTTCTTTTATTGTGTTTTAATCCGTTAAGGTATTTTTTGTAAATCAGTTCAGCTGATTGAAGTTTCTGTACTGATGACTGATGGATTAAAATTACAATTTTTACTTTCCTCGTCCCAGGACAAACTTTTCAGCGTTTCCCGATTGAATGCAAAAAATATATGTATGTAAGAAATACAAAACTAAGCGAATAACCAAAACCACTGTTCTTTAGTATTCATATGTAAGGCTTGCGTTTGCCCAACATATTCTCATTCAGTTTTCCTTTTTGTGGTTGCTCAAATTATTTGGTCCTGGGCCAACAAAAAGTAAGGAAACTAAACGTTTTCTATGTCGTGCAAAACTCAAAGCTTAAAAAAAGTGAAAACGGATATTCATGCGATACATATACTCATATACACTTGCATACGTTCATACCTACATTATGCACACATACATATACTATATGCTTATACATAGGCATTAAAATGTTTAAGTATTTATATAAGTTGATAGAATGTAACAGCGTACCTACATTTCAATATACATGTATACGAGGGTTACGAGATAATAGTCAACGACGTCTCGATTGCCATTTCAAAACTATTATTTTCTTTACAAAACTTACTTAGGGCGTTTCGGTTTCCTGTGCTTCTTCTCCAATTCCATCTCCATCGCGTTCGCTGTTAAAAACGTTTAGTGCTGGAACGTTTGGTTCCATCCGCACAACATGACGTCGCTCAAATTATGGGTAGTTATTTTATCGGTGTTCAAACTCAAAAATGGTGACTTCCTATCACCGTTAAAGTTCGACCGAGATATTTAGGTATGATACTTGTTGCCGCCCGACGAGTTCCAAAAGGCCAGATTTCTTTTCAAAACCAAACGTGTAAAGGTGCCTGAAGATATGCGAGAATGATTCAATGACGCCACGTTACGCCACGATAACGCACCATCTCATAATTCTAATGTCCAAAAACTTAACAAAAGTGTATTATTTCGGCGGCACAATAATATTTTATAGGCGATACAACAATTTTAATGCGACATGTAATCATTATTAGACTCTCGTACCTACATATGTGATACGAAAATGGTCAATAGTTTTTTTTTTTGCCAAACCAGAAAAAGGAAAGTTTTTTTTTTGTCGATTTTCACTTTTGATAAAACATCTCGTACCACTTGAAACCTAAATTGTCTGCCAGTTTTTAAGCATCCATGACTTACCATTTTCGATTTTTCCTTTGTTTTGTGTCTTTTTTACGCAAAAAAAAGTTTTAGCGGTTGAATGGAACAGCAACAAGAGTGACAAATATCTTTGGGAAACTTTGTTGGCATACAAATATATTCTGCCACGTCCAAAGACAATCTTAAGCAAAATAGTAGCACACTCACTTGGTAACGCAGGCAACCGCTTGTTTATTGCGAGAATTAACGTGAACCGGAAAAGGATAAATGACGTATAAGCACCAGTTTGAATGTTTGAACTCAAATAGGAAATAAGAATCCTTTTTATTATGTTCCGTATAAAATGTTGCTACAAATTTAATCCACACTTTGCACTGTCTGCGAGATGGCAGAAAGAAATATTATGCTTGGTAAAAGTTTGGCAATTCATTTATTTCCTATAACCTCAAGTGTTTGTGCTATTGCTAGCCTATCGAATCTCTGAATATTTTATAATCCTTTAATTTGACCCAATTTAAGTGAAAGAAATCTGAAACAAGTTCTAAATATGTAGCATTGTTTCAGTGCTGATGAGAGTTTCTGTCTTAAATAAATAAATGTATAGGTCAACAAAGAACCACTGATTCGACTTTGCTAACACAATACAGACCGCAATTATAAATCAACTTCAGCAATATTTTACAAATATACTTTGTTTGGACATACTCGTATATACTCATATGTTTATACTATGTTTGTGCTTGCCCTCCGACAGAGGACAAGGGAGAAGCAGTTCTGGCCATCAAATTCTGGGAGAGAAATTTCAGTCAGGACTTATATAAACCTTCACTCAATGTCTTTCTGTGTTGATACAAAAGCTTACGGAGTGCTAGAGGAACTATCTTATATCGCTATGTTCGCAAATGCTCTGTAAATGATGGTAAATAATATCTAGCGAAACTTAACTATTATGGATTAATTACAATTTTATGCATTTGGCTAAGTTGTATGTGAAGTACCTTCGCCCAGAACTAAGTTTAATGAAAGCCTGATGTTTGCTAACTTATTTTGAATTAGTACAACCGGATGAAAGATATGGATCTAGAATTTGATGGGCTAAAACAGATCATTTGTATGACAGGCACCGAAAAGGGGTGCTCATCCGGTCGAGTTTTTCAAAATTTTTCGTAAACATTAATCGACAAAAAGGTTAAAATTTCCCTAAATTTAGAACTTTGTATGGAAGGTATCCAAGTGGGCGTGGCAATGCAGTCCGCCCATTTGCATTTTGAGACCTTAGTTTTGAAAACTTTAACGTGTGCCAAGTTTTTATAAGTTTAGTACATTTGAACAAAAGAAATGAACCTAAGAATACATGATTTAATTCGATGATTATACCAGAAGGGGTGTAATGCAGTGGTACAAATCTATACTCGGATCACTAATAGGTAGACCACCGGCAAATAATCTTTTTAAAAGAAGAAAACACTTGTGGAAAAAGTGGAAGAGTGAGGAGATAGAAAGATATAGGGATAGAGGTAATGTCAGAATTTCTCTCAAAAAATAAAAAAAAATGTTGTATTGGAATCCTCTATGATTATGGAATTCTGATAAATAATACACAAAGCGTGACCCAAATGTGGAGCAAATACTGCTATAAGATTTTCTAGCACAAGTAATTGGCATAAGTAAATTAGCACAAGTAAATTAATAACATAATGATGGCTTAAATTTTCCACCACTGAACCTAAACGAAATCAGAGTAAGAACGCTTCTGATATTGATAGCCTACGGCAAGGCTATTTAAGATTACAAGCGATGAGCTGATAACCAGCGTTTACAGCGTCTAAGCACTCTTTGAATTAATAAAACGCATGTCTGACGAGTGTGTACACTAACTCTTGAGTTATCAGTCGTTTATCAAAAGTTCTGTCAAGCACGATATGTAAAAGCCTAATCTATCTACTGTGAATGGCCCTTATCAGTGCGACTAGATACGACAAATCCAGAACTCATCTAATATCTATGCTACAAATTCTGGAGAGTCAAAAAAAACTACAGATCGACACATACAATCTCTTCTCGATAATACTGCACAAATTATATGAAACCATGTTCGAATTCGTTACTTATTCAAAGATTTCACTTCTTTGTAGGATGGCGCTAGTCGGCATGAAACCTTTAGCAGAGATTGATACTTACTGAACTATTTTACAACAAACTAAACCTTAGACAAGCAAATTACTTATCGTACGATATCTTCAACATACTTTTGAAGATGATTATTAGGAAAAGTGCAGTGAACGCAATTGATACCAGTAACCCTTCAATAAAAACCACACATTGCTTACGTACCCTGGTCATATACGATAGATATCATCATCCTGAAAATTAAAAACTGTTATTTCCTTCTCAAACATTAAGAAGTAATCGGAAAGAGGACTAACTGAACCACCTTTAGCAAAATTGTCATTTTTCACAATTTTCCCAAAATTTCATCATATTTTCATAAATTATATGAAATATACAATTATATTTGATTTTATATTACATTATATACTGCAAAGAACTCAATAAATAAAGAAACATCTTAGCTATGAAAATGGTTATTGTAAAATGTTAAAAGAAATGCCCGTTTTCATTGGAAAAACGGGATAAATCGTTGAAGTATAACAAGAATTCGTTTCTGTCGACCAGTCGATGGAACATCCTCTACATATCAGATCATAAATGTGTGACATCGGACCATTAGGGGAAAACATTTCTATCCAAGGACTGTGCTCAGTTTTCAAATTTGTATTTTTTTAACAACTATTTCATTTATTCAGAAATTAAACGCTACATATTGTGGTATTGCATAAATACAGAAAGCAGCTATCCCAACTCCTAAATAATATAGAATTGTTACTGGTATAAGTAGCATAAAGAGAGAAGAAGACATTTTTGGCACACCAGCTTATCTGACGACAAGTCTTTACGTTGTCTATGATGCTATGTCTTTCAACTTTTGAAAAATTACCCTCTTTCTGCATATTTCTAATACTTTTCCCACTTATTCGTTAACCACCTTCTTGAATGGTAAAGGGTTTTCCAACAGGAACGATTAGATATTAACATAAAAATTAAAATTCAATTTCCTGTTCAATACGGCCCATCAATATACATCAATATATACATCAAGTCGAATTTGAACGACGGTGCGGTTTATGTTGATACCACTAACGATCGACCATCAAGATCGTTAGTGGTATATCAGCACATACCTGCGACTTAAAGAATGCTTGAGATAACCATGCCCTCAAATCACTCGTGCACTACCTTTTTGGAAACGCATGTCGTTCACATCACCCGAAGAACAAACAGTTATCAACGACCGATAGCGCTCTCCGTTGACCGTAATAGTAATGCCATAGTCGTATTCGCAGAACACAATCCACACCAAACAGTGACTTTTTACGGATGAGCTGCCACTTGATGGACCTCGCGTGGATTGCCATCAACATAACCGCCATGAATTGTCCAAATCTACTCATCCATATTGGAAAACCTTTTATTTGGCCGATGCTGAAAGGAACAACTCTATTTTATGTACGTTTGGGACCGGGTCCAAAATTACAAATTACACTTTTTGTCTCCGAAGAAGCTTTTCCTATTGAAATATATCAATGCGAATACATTTCTTACAGAAAATATTCCATTTATATTCCCTACAGAGGAACAAAATGTTCCATGATCATTTCTCGTACAGGTCTCTATATTTTCCATAGCAAATTGTGTTCACAATGAATTTTTTCTATAACACAAATGCTTATGGAGTCATTTTTTCTAGTGAAAAAGAATATATATATCTGCAGAATATATATTTATATCTACACTAGCTGACCCGGCAAACGTTGTTTTGCCTTCAAAATGTTAATGTGGTAAAAAAAATTAATTGCAAAAATCTCATCTCCAACGCCATCTATCACTTCAAATAAAACCTTTTAAACCTTTCGGAATACTCTACCAATAATTTAAGACGAAAATGAGCCAAATCGGTCCAACCGTTCTCGAGTTTTAGCGAGACTAACGCACAGCAATTGATTTTTTTATATATATTTGTATATATAAATATATATAAGATATAAGATATAAGATAAGATATACGAGTTGTGATAAAAAAAAAACGTTTTTTTTCAAATTTCGTGAGTTACGTATGTTCGATTTTCGCATTTTTTTCTGTTATATTGGTACACACGTCTGTTATATATATTGACAATGTCAGGCATTTTAGATTGTCAGTTTGTTTTTGACAGATAAAAAGGTTAGTCGTGTTTGGGTGTGCTGTTCGATTTTTTACTATTCGAAAAAATGTATCAACGAAACTGTATTAAGTTTTGTGTAAAAAACATTAAATTAAATGTGCAAGGACATTTGAAATGTTGACTGTGGTGTTTGGCGAGTCTACTATGAGTAGAAACACAAGTTCAATTGCAGTATAACTGTTTTAAGGAAGGCCGAGAAGATGTCAATGACGATGCTCGTCCTGAACCGAAAAAATCACGTCAAATTCGGTCAAATGTGAAGGTTTTGCTCACTGTTTTCTTCGACTGCAATGGCGTGGTGCATTGTGAATTCTTGCCACAAGGTCGTACGGTCAATAAGGAATACTACTTTGAAGTTATGCGCCATTTGTCCGAAGCAATTTGCCAGAAACGCACAGAATTGTGGAAAACCAATCATGGATTTTACACCATGATAACGCACCAGCTCACACATCGATGCTTGTGCGTGAGTTTTTGGCCAAGAATAAAACCACAAGCATGCCTCAACTACCGTATTCACCGGACTTGGCCTCCGCTGACTTTTTTCCTTCCCAAAACTGAAGACACCGATGAAAGGAATGCGTTTTGCTATGATTGAGAAGATAAAAGAAAAATCGAAACAGGAGCTGTTGTCGATACCAAAAAGCGCGTTTTAGAAGTGTTTCGAGGATTAGAAGAAACGCTGGCACAAGTGTATTATATCTGAGGGGGACTACTTTAAAGGAAATAAAATAGAAATTGATGAATAAATAAATCCTTTTTGGAAAAACTTTAAAATGACGGTTATTTTTTGATCACACCTCGCATATCTGATACGTCTACGGTCAAGATTTACTATTACAATTGCATTGTGACCTTAGAAGTTGATATGATACTCTACAAGGTTAAAAGCAATGTAGTTCTGAACAAGCGCCTGTATGCAGTCGCTTATTTCTGGTTGCAATTTTTAATTTGAATTACTCTTCAATATCTTCTACCTTCCATCTACCTTACATTACTTCAATTTTATTTTGGTTATTCAGTTCAGTGTTTAAAAACCTACAAATTTAGCGAATGAAATAAAATCGTATAATTTCATTGTTAAGTCAGAAGTTTCACTGAGATTCGTTCAGTTTATATAAATGCACATTTAGAACTGCTTACGTGTACTCTTTTACCAATTTCTAAAAATATCAAAATAGTTTCTCCTTAATGCCCAATAGTTTGCATTAATTATACTTTTTCCTGTTGCTTCGCTGTGTTACCAGTTTAGTTTTATTATATACTTATACTTTTTTGCTCTTGTTTTTTTTTTTTTTTTTTTTTGAATTTTACGTTTTTGATGTAATTTTTAATATAAATTTTAAAGAATTACACAGTTTTTATACCCGTCACACTATTCCATAAATTACAGTAATTCAACAACCAAAAACCCAATTTTGTACTTCTGCACTAAATTTTCCTAATTTTACGTAATATAAATTTACGCTACAAACAGGCACTGCGCTTTTTTAACACCTTTCTTCTACTTTGGTTGGGAACGTTGAACACAAAACAGCATTTTTTAAAATATTTGAAAAATTTTTGTTGTTTTGTTTTTGTTTAGTGTTTTTTTTTTTTTTTTTTTTTGCAGTTTGTAACTTTAAAAATGATAATAAGCGGGGTACCGAAATTCCTGTCAGGTGAACTAACTTACGTAATGCTCACCCAACTTCCTTTTATTGCTGCTGCAAGAAATGCTTTGAATTAAAATTTGAATTTAAATTTAACTTTCTGAGGTCCTCCTTTTGGGAAATGTAGAAGGATTACCGTTTTTGTTAAATCGGTCAATTTGTACTTATGTGTGGTATTCTAAGGAGCGTGCACTGCTTCATCTGCAGTACTAAATTCCAGTGGTCAACTCTATTATGCTGAATACAACGCAATTGAATGAAAGATATAAATTTAAGATTATATAATTTATATAAAGTAATTTATATGGATAATACCAGAAACATTTTATCCAGTATTATAACGCCATACAATTGAGAAGAATTTTGGTAACTTCAAGCTATAAATTAGGGGTTATAGTGGAAAATCAAATTTCGATATATCGATTAATTTGTATGGGAGGCACCAGATTCTACGTGCCAAAGTCGCCCATTTTACAACCGATTGGAGGATAAGGAGGTAAGAATAGATGGACTAAATCGATCATTTGTATGAGAGGTACCGGAAGGGGCGTCGTTTGATATTTCCCCGATATTTTAAAGAATTGTAAAATAATGTAATAGACAAAAATCTAGACTAATGCAGCCGACTAGTTAGTAATCCCGATGTATTGACTGGTACCAAAATGCGTCTGGTACTGTGGTACGTTTTAATTTTGATACCATATTTTAGCATGTACTCAACGTGTGCCAAATTTGACTAAATTCAATGTAACCGATTGGACGATGTGACGCCAAGAATATATGGGCTGAGTTCGTCATTTGTATTAGAGGTGATAAGTTTTAAGAAGTTCCTTAAAGATTTACGGCAGTTATCGTGTCCACCAGTCAGCCAGAAGCCCAGCCAGCCAACCAGACAGACGGACATCACTCATTCGGCTTAAAGTCATGAAATGAATTTGGTCAAAAGATAGTTGGTACTTTAAACGATCCCTTTACATTTTATATCCGTTACATTTTCGGCGTATCAAATGATATATACCTTCATCGCTCCAGATGAAGGTATGAGAAGACCCACACAAATCCTCGATTTAACCCATAAATTCCTTTCTTCATGTCTTTCGAGCAGTAGTACTAAATTCAATCAGATATGTGTCAATATTATGCAATTGGCCAGCTATGTTCTGATAATGAAAATGGGCGCATTGACGCATTCTTTCTGTTTCCTCCTATACAAATTAACCGATTTAATGAAATTTAACTTTTTTATATACTCCCGAACTCGTTCACAGCAGTTACCACAATTTTTGTTAATAGTATCACATTATGATGTCTTATCTGGTTACTCACATATCAATTACATATTCCTACCTATATATTTCACTCAAACTACACTTTTAGTAAATTCAGTCGTGCGTGTGAAAATGGACTACATTGTATTTTAAATTAGAGTAAGCTTTGATAAGAAACTGTCAATTTGCCACGCCCCTTCTGGCGCACTTCAGTGGAATCTCTGAAGTGTATACGTTTATCTATTCCGATGAATGCTTTTTAAATGTTATTTGAAAAGAGAATTAATTAAATTTTTTATAACGACAAAGGTTTTAAGTGTAAGCCTTCTATTAGGTGCGCAACTAAGTTCTCGCTTTTTTTATAAAAATGCAACTTTATTATGAAAACATGTTTACAAATAATTCATTGAAAATATTGCCCATCGCTAGCTATTACTTTTCCCCATCTTTCTAGCTTAACTGTTCCTATCTTTCACGGTAAAACCGTTCACCTTTTAAAGCTATCCAAGAATCTATCCATTCCCTGATGCCGTCATACAAGTGGAACTGCTGGTCAGCCAGACGTGTGGCATCGAACGGAACAAATGATAATCGGACGGCGCAATATCTGGAGAATATGGTGGTTGGGTAAGACTTCCCACTTCAGCGTTTCCAGATATGTTTTAACGGGCTTGGCCACGTGGGGCCGAGCGTTGTCATGTTAAAAAATCACTCTTCGCGTATTGTGGGTGTTTCTTGCGCAGAGCTCGGCTCAGTCGCATTAATTGAAGTTGATACCAATCCCCAGTGACGGTCTCGCTTAGTTTCAACAGTACGTAATAAGTTACACCGATCTGGTCCCACCAAATATAGAGCATAACTTTCGCAGCGTGAATATTCGACTTAGGCGACGACATAAAAACATTACCGGGCAACCCCCATTGCTTTCTTTTCTTTGGATTGCTATAATGAATCCATTTTTCATCACCCGTTACAACACGATGAAGAAACCCCGTCCTTTTCTGTCACTGAAACAGTTGTTCACAGGCGAAAAAACGACGCTCAACGTCCCATAGTTTCAACTCACAAGGAACCCAAGTTTCTTGCTTTAGAACCATTCCCGACGCATGTAACCGCTTGGAAATTGCTCGACGGGTAATTCCTAATACTGAAGCAAGCTCTACCTGCGTTTTACATGGATCCTCATCGAGCAATGCCGTCAATTTAGTGTCTCCAAAGGTTTTTCGTCTTCCTTCACGCAACGGTCGTCAAGATCAAAATCATCGTCTTTAAAGCGGCGGAACCATTCTCGACACAGCATCTTCGCAAACGTTTTGAAGCTCTCGATGAGCTTCAGCCGCCATTTTCTTCGATTGAAAGATGAAAATTAAATTAAAAATTAAATTAAAATTAAATGAAATTCAAGTCGAAATTGTGTCACACTCGAGCTTTCTTCAGGTATTTAATGATGGCCTAAATTTAACTTCACGTCATCCGCTATGCCCAATTTTGTAAGCACTCAAAAGTCGCCTACCAACCTAAATGTTTATTTAAGTAAAACATCAAAATGACCCTGATGCCTTCTACTGTACAACTACATACTATAAAACTCAATTTCTGTGTAATCATAATAGTTTAATGCATAAATTAAACAAGACAATAACGAATAACTCCTCTCCAATTTTCCTAAAAACTGTTGTCGAATGACAGTTTTTCGTCCAACATTGCACTTCAATAGTACACAGATTATGTAACAACCATCACGTTTCCCATCTTTAGAAAGGGAAGATATTAAACTCGTAAAAATATATATTTATTGAAGCTATTACTGTTCATCATACTACGTGGGTCCCATACGGTCTGTGCGTTTACAAATACGTATATTTTATGTGACCATGAAAAGAGTCTTTTGCCAGAGAAATTTATTAATAAACCAGTGACCATCATCCATCTCCTGCGCTGCCTTATGAAGGACACACAACTACTACTACTGGGATTTTGTTAAGAGAGCATTACCATTCTTTATGTCACCCCATAAACATCATGGGTTTTATGTCTTCATCTCGGTCTTGTTGCTGGTACATCTGAACGAAGTTCTGGAGTCTGCGAGATTTTGCAAAGTTCCATTTTTATGTTAAAATTAGTTTTCAAGCTGCAAAATCTATGCAAAATCATGCGCATTTATATTGACTTCTTAACTGACAAATCCTTTTCCCAAACACGTAAATAAAATCAAATGCCATATGAAAAGCGAAATTCAATCTATCCGGAGATCACACTGTGTGATTTTTTCACTTGGCAGGATAGTTTATAGTGACGCATATCCTTGCCTACACATACATCCATATGCAAGTGTAAGAATTGCAAATTCTGGTATATTTACACAAAATGTGTAAGTGTATGCACGGATACAAAGAGAAATCAATAAAAATGGGAGCACAAAACGATTGATTTAAATTGAAATATACATTTAATATGTGAGCATTATTTAGACAAAACATTTTGATTGAAAATGTATTTAATTAACTACCACCCGTATGTGCATATTTATGGCCGAAAGTGTAGTGACTTAAACGGAATAATAGATTTTTCTGCAATTAAACGTTTTGTAAACACTGGCCCGAGGGGATGAGGATGAAATTAATTTTGTAATAATATCTGTTGGGAGGGAGAGTTTAACATTTTTGGTGATTTTCCCCACCTAATGTAGTGAGTCCCTGATTAAGTGAGGTTATGGTAGTACTATGCTCTGCAGTATTATGATTAGAGATACGTAGAAATCTTCTCACGTTAGTGAAATTACACGCATTCTATATTTAGAATCAACCCTACCTATCGTTTGACGGCAATTCCGACCGTCAGTTTGAGAAGTTTTTACTAGAATTGTCGTTTATCCGACTACTTGCTCGCCAAACGCATCGAGGTGGCAGCCCGGCAAAGAAACAGCTAACAGTTGACCACACGATCATAGTCGCGATCGTAGTAACCATCACGCAGTGGGCGTAAGACAAAAAAAGAAATGGGTTTGGCAGAGTTTACTAAAAGTACTTTTTATGATATTTTACATTAAAGTTGATTTTTTTTGTTAAAAAATAGCATATATTTGCAATAAGCTGTTGTCGCTTTTGCTTAGGCTTTAACGTATTATAAATTTTGCTATCTTTCAGAAAGATACAAAAACGTTGTGCATTTCTGAAGAACTTTTCCGCAATGGGCGAAAGAATGATAATTCTTTTCCCTAAAATCTTTGCAGAAATACGCTATTTCTAACATATTTTGAATTGAGACTTCTGTCATTTTTAACGTAAATAACTCATTATAATGTTTTCTTTCACAGTTTATGCGAAATTTTATCGCTATGCGAAAATTACTGTAATCGAATCAGAAACGTGGTTTTGGCAGCACATGGTTTGGACATCCAATGTGCAGCTCTGGTTATACCTGCAGTGCAGAGTCTCCGAACATAAGCTGCACAACTTTTCAAAAATATTTGTGTGGTTTCATCAAAATCAGTCAAACAGTTAAGGAGTGGCATTATACCCGTTTTTTTCGTTCATCCCCACTGTGCATCGTGCCACCGCTGGCCGACAGCTTAGATTATTAGTTGATCCCTCAACCATACAATTTAAATCATCCCACACAACAGATTGCCGGCTCGTCCTCATCCCCGCCGTGGGATACCCATTTCTTTTTCATTTTAGAGGTGTGATATCCCGGTGGAGATAGAAAAAAGACAATCGCATTAGTTCAGAGGGTAGGCTGACCTACCGGCCGACATCCAATTGGGGCCATAATACCTTGAACAAGCAGCAGTTTCCTACAGTTGATCACTCAACGGTAGCCCATTTCCCAATCTATACACAAAAATAGGAAATTGATTGTCAGGACGTCAGCAAAGAACATTGAGCATTTCTGGCATATCAATACGTCAATTAGCTCAACAAAGTCTGACGTGCACACAGGTCAGCATACGAGTACTCAGGGCAAAATTACACCTCTTGGCCAAGCGTGATTTGTACTCACTCAATGTGATAGCCTTTGATTCAATTTAGTTCCTACGGAAATCACTGCTACTTCATCTTATTTCTTACAAAGGCACTGCTCCGCAAATGCGCACACTGCATCAATCGACAATATCTCCGTCTGAAACACGCAACAACAAGTCAATTTGCAAGCTTGAAGTCACCCACATCTAGGCCCTCTTAGTATAATCCACTACGATGTGGAGAGTGCTCTCAATAGATATATTCAGGTATGGTTATTGAGAATAGTGCATCCGTAAGACGTCTGATATAACAATCAGTGAGTCTCTCAGGGGGTGACGAATTTACAATCTTTCATGGCTGATAATCTCCGCTCCTCATCAGGTGTAGGCTTATCACATTGGGGCCTCATATTTGCAGAGCACAAACTTTGCAGTGGTTCAAATCACCACATCATCCCAACAGCGCCAAAAGTCCTGTTATAATTTCGGTGAGCCGAATCTGTCTTGATCTTGATAAACTTCCATAAATTGAAAGTACATTTCCAATTGCGGAATCAGCCCATGATCCATCGATTCTGAGCACCTTAGGGACCTTAGGATCCTTCAATAGTACACTTCGGAATATTTTCCGCTCAACACTGCTTGTTCATGGACAGTATTGGCTAAGAGAAGCATCGTAATACCGGCAACTTTGTAAACCGTAGTTAACTTTGCCTGGTGCTGAGCATCAACCACCCACGACCGGTTCAAAAGTCATCAAACAGTTCGTTTCAAACGAACTCTTATAAAGTTATTTCTGTCACCATAAGCGTCAATATCAAAGGTAGATCTCCAACGTTACAAATTTTTAGCATGGACGGAGTAATATAATCTAACATGGGCTTAACTCTCTTATTTACGTCCTCACTTTTCTACGGCATGTGGAAAACTTTAACAGTGCTCCCCAGGGCCTGCCTGCTGTCAGTATCCTCAATACTGAGAACTAAATCTTTTTATTTTATCAGAAGTATTATTTTTTATCTTTCTTTTGAGCATTTTTCCAATTTGTAGAAATTATGAAATTTTAATTTTTTTTTTCCACGCCCTCACTAGTAGAGCTTAAAGTCTTAAACGATTTTGTTGACATTTCATGCAGATACAGCTAAAATATTGGAGAGCTTAAACTCTGAGGTAGGACACTCCAAGTGTTATAGAGACTACACAATGAAGGTCAAGAATGAGATGCGTTGGAAAAATCGTTTCTATTAAGTTAACAAAATTGCGTATTTGCATAGGCTGTGGCGGGAATTTTTTGGTCGAATTTCTCTCTTAAAACCTACAGAAACATATTTACAAGCGTGAGATATATCTTATAGCTGAGGAGATAACCGCTTCAGAAGTATATTCTTTTTTCTCCCCAATTTTCTTCGATCTGTAAGGGTTTGAAAAGTTTTGAAAAGACGACAAATAAATTTGTCGTAAAAATAGATTACATAAAAAATGACAGATGTAGAAACTCAAATTTATGAAAAACCCCGCAGTTTGTTATCTTCTTAAGCAAAAAATGTCATCACTTTTTCATATTTGCCAGAATAAGTTGTTGAATATAAACGATATGCTCATTGTTATCACATTACTCTGAAAGGTGACGTAACATATAATTAACTTTTGGCCTTCAAGAGGCGATAATAACATGTTAGTCCACCTGCGCGTTTTTTACCAATGGCTAGAATGAACTTATATGACATTTCCTTTGAAACGCCCCAAAGGAAACGTTTTTGACTAAATGTGTTTCAAGGCTTTTAAAGTTGATTTAACGATGTCCGTCTGTCTGGCTGGCTGGGCAGCTGGCTGGTGGAAACAATAACTATTGTAAATCGTTGTAAAACTTCTAAAAACTTAGCAGAGCTTAGGTTTGTAAATGGCTTATTTCGGCCACCCCTCCTTGTACCTCCCATGCAAATTCTCCAATTTTCCGAATTAAAAAAAAAATTGAAAAACGACCGATAAACCATACCCCTTCCGGCACCTCCCATGCAAATGACCACTTTAACCCATACATTCATCAATCAAATTCGAAATTCATTCAGCGATTGGTACAGAGGTGTCTCAGATTGAGATTGGAGTACATTGGCATCCCCATTCTATTACATCCCACACAAATTGACCGATTTTTCCAAATTCAGTCATTTCTCTGTAATTTCCAAGTAGACTGTATTTTTGTCCATTATATTGCTTGGCAGATTTAATCAAAATGCCCCTGCTTTCAATTAGTTGCGGTATTAATTTTTGCACATATTGTGCGTTTTACAAATTAATTTCTAAGAACAAAAATGAGCGATGATTCCACGCCCATTCTGGTATCATAGCATAGAAATTGACCGATTTATGGAAATTTAATTTTCCGCAGTAATTCATAATTTGCGAACTGAAATTATTTAAATTTTTGCCTCTTATATTCGTTATAATGCTAAGTAAAATGTGAGAAACCCGACCAAATATCTGGTACCTCCTATACAAATTATCCCATTTAACTTATACGATATATTCCTGGACTAATTCAATTACACTATATTCAGTACAATTGAACACAAGTCAGTCATTTAATGCTGCGAATGACAATAGATTGAAGTGCATTCCCCTTTGAATACCACTTATACAGATTAGCCGATTTAGCAAATTTTTTTTATTTTCGTCCGAAGAAATGAAGGCATATAACAAGACAGTTTTCCACGCCCCTTCTGGCACCACTCATACTTCTGCAGTAACACAAAAGAACTTTGGGTGACTGTATATGTAATTCACCTGACTGAAATTTCAGTTCTAGTTTCATTATTATTCAATGCCGTGAAAAAATGTTCATTGTTTGCGGTAATTCTTGATTTATCCCAGTAATTTAAGAAGTGGTTTCAAAGTCTTAAAAAAACATTCTTCCTGTGATCGATCGATCAAATTCTTTAGTCTTTGAATGCATTATATATCCGATCCATATCACAACGTCTCACCGATCATATTCCCTCAAAGTTTGTTTAATTATTTCCTTCATTACCTTGCCTTACAATAAGTAGGATCCATCCTCTAGCATCCAATAGTTATTTTGAATTTACACGTATATGGAAAATATGAGAGAAGAATCACTAAAAGGCAAATACGTCCTTCTAACGGAAAAAAATGCGTCCAATCACGAAAATAATCACATTTTCGGGATTCTTGGGGTACAAATAAATATTCAAAGAGTCACTAAATGAAGAAAATGTTAAATCAAAAATAAGTACGAGTATATCGGGTTATCCGATATATTATTTCTCGGATTCGAAAGTAAAGTTAAAACTTGTATTTCATTATAATTCTTGGACCTTGCCATTATGTACGAAATACAATACTATTTAAATGACCGCTTCTGGATTAGTTACAGCAATGAATTCTTTTGAGGTAGTTTTCGGCCAATTTTTCGCACGTTTCGGGCGGTATATCGGCGATAACTCGACTATCTTCAAATGTTCCATCGTTTGAAGATTCATCTGCTTATTGACGTAACCACCAAGTGAGAAATGAGCTTCATCGCTTAAGAAAACTTTGTTCGAAAAATCAGTATTGAAGGCCTGTTGCTGTAGGACCCAAACAGCATATCTACGGCATTGTGAATGGTCAGCCGGCTTTAATTGTTACGTAAGTTGGACTCTGTATAGATGAAGGTGCAAATCCAAATGCAAAATATACCATAATGAGCCGTAAGATAGGCCCATTTGCCAAGAACACAGTGGAATCGACATATTCAGATTATCCGCCTCACATTCACTAACAGAAGCGATATTTTTGGCAGCATACATTGCGATGATGCGCAGGCCTCGCCACATCTGTAACGCTTCCAACCTCTTCAAATTTCTTTACAACCTTGTCAATTCCTTGCACATTAATTCAATTATGAAGGCCATAATCACCCCGCAATGCAAAACAAGTGTTTAAGTTTGAATCACCACTTTGTAGCAAGTTGAACGCGTTCTTCGGTCTTATATCCATATTCGTAAATAATAAACCTTTCACTAAATAAATAACACTTCGGATGACAGGTATTTAACAGCTGACAGCCTTGCCGTTATAACGAAGACAAACATCGAATTTCGAAAATAATGGTTCCTAGTTTCGGCTCCAAAATGGTCCCTTAAAGCAATTGACTTTAACTTAGACCCAATTTTTTAGGTAACCCAATTTTCTGGCCCCTAAGGGAATTAAGAAATGGGTACACAAAATATGGTCTAAGGAAATACTCAAATAGTAGCCAAATAAAAAATTGCCAAAATAAAACATACATAGTAACGAAAATAACCAAAATTTGGCACCAAATGAATGCCTTCTATCAATAGCCTTCAACATACTATCATTTTTCAAGCTCTACCTCAAAAAGGGAAATAGTCGATTTGAGGTTTGGGGAGAGGAGTTGTTTGGATTTAAATATTAGCAAAATTGTTTCTTAGCGTTGTTATCCTTATGCTAGAACCTCTTTTCCCTTTATCTGTTTTCATTCAGAATAAGTCAAAAAGATCGTAACAAGCAATGGTTTTCGCCAATAGAAACCAGCTAGTTCTGCCTTGCTTTTTAAACTGCTAGAAAGATCACTCACGATACGAATTCCATCCAGCGCCTACAATTGTTTGCACAAAGGAAATATAATATCAATAAAAGTTTCACCTTTATTTGAAGCAAGAAATTAATTCTATTGGGGTTTTTTAATTTCTTATTTGGTTGTTACGTAAACATTATTTCTTCGTGTCAGAAGTATTACGTTCATCGTAATAAAACTTTACTTTTAATTAAAAGGATTTTATGTTCATATCACACATCATAAAGCATCTTGATACTATCATCCATTTCAAATTCAATAAATCGGGAAGTATTCGTATTTCAATTTTATTTATTGTAAGTAAACACTAAAAAGAAAAAAAAAACAAATCAAATTTAGGAAAGTGCGATCACTTTGCAATGCTAAGCTAGTGTCGACACAAACAAAAACATCAACATACGTAATAAGAAAAAATTCGAAACAATTAGAAAGAAAAAACTAAACAATAAGCATAAATACTTTATACTCGCATATGTGGATATCTGAGGACTTCAATGATATTCGACTGTAGTTGTGAAAATTAACAAATGATTAGTTAAAAAATTTAACAGGATTATCCACAAATAGAGTACAATCTATCACTCCATTTAAACCAAGTTTGTGAAGGTTCGAAGTGTGGCATAAGAGTGGCAACCACGAAAAAAATGATCCAAAAAATATAGTAAAATATCGTCCAAAAATTTAAATGAAATTAAGCATATGATTAAATGGAAAGCTATCCGAATGAAATATGAAAAATCGGCCAAAATAAATGGAGAACGAGAGGAATGTTGGTCCAAAAAGGTTATGTTTTACGAAAATTAGCTTAGCATTTCTAAACTAAAACCAAGCTGTATTCTTCCCTCATTCCAATAAAAGTTGTAAAGATCAAATAAATGCCTTCCAATAAGAAATCAATCATACAAAAACCTAAAATGAATAAGTAATTTCAGAATGTCCATAGGGACATTGATTATTACAACAACCATTTATCAATTCTTCTGCATTTGCATTTGCAGAACATACCCATTGCAAAATAACATTCCTTGCAACGTAGCAAAACTGTATTGCTCGATAAATCTTTGCAGACAATACATTTATATTACTCTTCATATCGTTTCAATGTATGTATTTCACGTTCTTTTCAAAATTATTTTCACACTGTTTCAATTTAATAGAAATGTATTTTTAGGGGAAACTCGTTCTATTATGGAATGTGAGTTTCGTTAAGATCTTCTCTTCCAAAAAAAAAATTGATTTATGTTTTTAGTACAGAAAATTCCTATACTCTCAATTAGTTAAATAAAGTTCCTAATTTGATGAAATTCTTCGTCACGCAAAACTGGAAAACTCGAAAAGTTTTTCGAATAAAAATAACACGAGTAGGTCAAGTGCACCCAACTATCGATCATTTGAACAATCGACAATATTTTAATAATTTTTGGGATTTTTTTCAAGATTTCGATTGGTCGGCTACATTCACACTTCGTGTAGGAATGGTTAGCTATTCTAATAGCACCTGTAGTGGAAAATGCTTAATGGTATGCTTCTCATGGGTCCCACTGCACAATTAGGTCCTGCCCTCAATATATTGATGTGCCACTAAAGGGACACCCTTCACCTTTGTATAAAGGAATAATTTAATCCCACTGGTTTTTTGCACCTTCAGCCAGAGAAATTAATATTTACATCTATTTCCACAGCTTCTGAAACTGTGGTATCCATCGTATAGTGTCAGAAAAATCTCAAAAAGTCGACAAAAGAAAAAAACGAAAAAAAGAGAAAAATAAAAACTCAAAAGAGCAATTTGTTTTCAATATCGCTTCAAGCTTGAGACTACTTGAATAAATAATCGAATAAAGCTCCAGCGTGCAAAAGGATTTGTAGAAATTAATAATTTCAGGAAATGAAAACAGCGAACTAAGTGCGCGATGCACAATAGCGAAACTTGGTTTCACTATTCTTAAGCGATTTTGATACTTCTTTTTTTGTGGATAAAAAAAAAGTCATTTCACTTCGTAAGTCCATTGTGGCCCATATTTCCAAAAAAAAAACGTTAAAATCGGCCAACGTTTTGTCATATCAGCCTAAGAATTCCTAGTATATTTGCATGAGGACTAGACTAAAAAGTTTTTAAAACATATTGAGTACACATCAAAGTAAAATTATATGTGCGGTTTAGTTGAGATCAGTTAATACTTGTAAGCTGAAAACCGATTGCAAACATGCCCATCTCTAAAGTTATAAAACTCCAAAAAAAAATTTTTTTGTGATGATTAACTTTTTCGAAAAAGATTCAATATACGTTTCATTAGTGATTCCCAGTGCTTCGCAAATCGGCGACGCATAACGCATAAAAATGATGCTAGTAAACAAAAAAATGTTTTCGCACAAATTTGATACACAATATTCAAAGAAATATATGTGTCTTCAAGTTCAAACAATCCTTTTCACCTAAAAAAATTATCAAAATTGATTAAGCAGTTTTCCCCCTTTGTACTGCGTATGTAGACTGTAGGCTTTTTGTCACAGTTCCAGTGATTTTGGTTTCAAAAATTTATTTTTTCGTACACTTATGGACTGAGTAGAGAAGAAATAGGACTTAATGGTCCTTCAGCTGAAAGAAACATAAAATTAACAAAAAATTAAGCCAGTCCAATGTTAATAACGATTCTGAAAATATCAAAAATACCTCGCTCAAATACTTCGCTTTTGATTTATTACCTCAAATACCTCGTTTTTGATTTATTGTAATTTCGAGATATCGAAACTCACCACTAGAATTTAATATCGGGATCAAATATTACTAAAAAAAAATATAGCCCTTATCAAGTCATGAACACTGATACGGACTTCAAATAGCAACGCAATGTATATGTACAAAAAAGCGGAAGGGTGGTATTTGGGGAATGACTTTGATTAATCTTTGAGAGAGAGTAATTTACTTAACCCCCATCCAAGTGCTTATAATCGATTGGCGAGATTGAACACATACGATAGAATTAATTTGAAAATATGCGCTTTTATGCCATATAAAGGTAGCAAATATGGTGTCGCCATGTTTTTAGGGCCACATTCTTGCCCTTAATTATGCCCGGGATGCATAACGAAAAAGAAAGAAAGGATTTTAATACGAGTATGTTACCGAAATTTAACACTAACGGCAGAGTTATGTAATTAGAGATGCTCACTCCTATTCAGGACAATGAACTAAAGTATTTTGAAACTCGAATTATCAAGTTTTACTCCTGAGAAGAAAGGTGATATTGCACAGAACTAGCGGATCCGAGATATCTGGCAAATAAACTCGACTTCGAATTCAAAGTCAGCAAAACGGGAATTTTCGTAAAAAATCGAATTGTTAGGAGACTAAATGAATAAATAAACCGTCTTGTCAAGTTGACTTCTTCGGCAATGGTAAATAAATACCACTACAATCAATCTTCCAATTTCTATTTATTAAACATTTCAAATGAAACGTACGACCCTGCTGATATTCGGCAAGTCTTAATTGAGAATATATCAAATTGGTAGTCCGTGGGTTTACGTGGGTCGGTTTTCTTTCGATCTATTTCTAAACATTTGTATAATTTGGTCGAACTTGCGTGACTGTAAACTGAATTCTGTTCAGCTTTACATACGAGTATATCCCTCCTTTTTTATGATACTGCCATTTTTATACACTTATTTTCAATTGTTCCATTGGTCGAAACATGAATATTTTACGACAATAATAGTTTTACGAGCTGCACAATTATTTTCATTTCAATAAACATCGGTCGGTTATTCCATTCACAACGCATTTCTTTCTCCAATAGTTTCCCAAACTTATCCTTAGCGATGTTGTTCTCTCCGATTGTGAGTGTGTGTCCATTTAGATTCGCTCCATTGAACACAAAGAATGCAGACATTAAACGAGCTCACAACGCTGTCGGAGGATGGCCCATTCAACCATGTGGCGATACGACAGACATATCTGCACATTAAGAAAGAAATGCTAGAGAAGAAAATAAAGTATAAATACGAGTATGTACATAAACGCAGAAAATGAATCGAATATGAAAAACACATTTTCCAATAAAGGTATTCAGCTTATTCATTCTCACAGAATTTAATGCTACTTTACAGTGATCAACTCGGTTTACTTTGCAATAATACACTGTATATCGTGCGAAGGACTCGATTTTAATGCAGATGCATCAATGGAGTGCAGTACAGTGTTTTGTTGTGTTTGTTAATATATTTCAGCAATTTCCTATTTTAGCCCAAATGCTGAATAAGAAAATAAGTAAACTAATCTATTATTTTTGCATGACATTGTGATTTAGATCACTGTTTTGATCGATAACTTGTTAGCATTTTGTATGTAACTCCATCCCACATCCTCTCCCATAAAAACCCTATTGGTAAAAACTGGAACAGTCAATTTTCATAAGCTTCTAGCGAATACGCAAAAAAAAAGTGGTAATCGTTTGGTGCCAGGTCCAGACTGCATATGAACCTCCCAATCAACCTCACGGTGCTTCTGACGAGTCACTATCGATGTGTGCGGCATTGTTGAAAGGTTCTTATTCTTCCACATTATAGTTCCAACCTGGCATCAAGTGATAACCACCTGTTCCTGCCTATGGCGAATAAATTTGCTGGTGAATAATTGGCCTCTAGAGAAGTTTGTAAAAATCAACTGTCCCAATTTTTCTTCAACGAGTGCTTCTATGAGAAGAACACGTAATGGGACGTATCAAAGAAAACCATTCGTATTTGCAAAAATGGTGGATTTCATTTTACTACACGCATATAAAGCTGACATCAAAGCCACCCAGGAGATGAGTTGATCAGGACAAGAATGCACTAAACGAAAAAACTATAAAGCCATCTACTACAGTGGTTTTTTTAGTGGTTTTAAAACACCGGTCTGGCAATATTGTCAGCTGTCAAATATCAGTCATATGAAGTATTATTTATAGAGTGAAGGGTTTGCCATTCACGAATGTGGATGGTTTAACAACCGGACGGAAAACGCGTAAAAACAGTTAAAACTTACTACAAAAGTGGTGATTCAAACGTGGGCTTTGAGTAGGACAAAGTTTTCTTCAGCGATGAAGCGCGCCGACAAGCAAAATTGCCGCATATGGGGCTTGGACAACCAGGAGTGATTGTGGAAAAGCCATTGCATCAGCAAAAAATGACTGTTTGATGCGTAGTATGGTCTTGATGCGATGAAGCTTTTGTTTCATTGCAATTCTTGGACCTTGCCATTATGTACGAAATACATTATCATTTAAATAACCGTCTCTGAATTAGTTGCAGCAGTGGATCCTTTTTAAAAATAGTTTGGGTAGTTATCAGCGTAAACACGGTCTTTTACATAGCCCCACAAAAAAATAATTCTAACGGTGTCAAATCGCATGACGCTTTTACGCTTTCCTGAATATATAGTCTTCAATTGCAGGCCAATTAAAATTCGGATTATCCACCACACTTTGACTAACAGACGTGATGTTTCCAGCAATGCGTACATTGCGATGATGCACAGGCCTAACCACATCTGTAACGCTTCTAGTCTCTCTAGTAGGTCGATTATGCCAACCACGGGCACGAAAAAGGCCCACGTTTGAATCACCACTATTTTTACGCGTTCTTCGACAGTTAAATGACCCATATTCGTAAACGGTAAACCTTTCACTAAATAACAAATGACAGCTGATGGCCTTACCAGACCAGCGGTTTTAAAATCACTAAATGTATATCAATCACCCTGTATAACAAGCCTATATAGAAGTTGTTTTTACAGTCGAAACCTAAATGCAATACTTGGTTTGTACAACAACCATACATTGTTTCTGAAATTTTGGGAGATTTTAGTTAGGAGAAACCAGCAGATTTTGAAGAAAGTTTAGCCAATCTCGGTTACATTGAAATCGGATTGGAAGTTTCAGGAAAAATATATGTCAAAAATTGCACTTTCTTTCGTATCCAGATAGTTTGAACTATTTTTGGTGTGATGGCTTATCTTTTGAACTGCCTTCAGTCAGAAAACCACTTCAATTTATTAAAAACATAGAAACATTTCAGTTCGAATTTTAGAGCATAAATTCGCTTCTTAGCAGGACAACGACATAAACGCGGCACGGAATGGTAGTTTATAGTTTCACGATAGGCAACGATAACTTTCGAAATGAAAGTTATTTCCTCCTGACTTGAACTAGATTGTAAATAACCTAAACGTGACTGGTTTAGGTTATGCAAATTTGAACTCACGGTGGAGCTTACCAAGACCGTGGCGAATGAGATGTATAAAATCCTAGTTTGGTATTTCAGTATGTGAATGATTCAATATCAATTCGAAATTCTGACATTTGGGGGTTATGCACATAAATGTTAATTCTTTCCACAACGCATTTTTCTTTTTCAAGTTTGTTATTTCGTAGAAGAATATTTATATTAATTAGACATGCATTAAACATTTAAATATTTCAATCATTACTTACCACATAAAAATCTGTTGCTTTTTATAATTCCCCAAATACTGATAACGAACTCTTTTACATTTTACAAGATTACTAAATTTTCATACACGAACAAAATTTTCATACATAAATACAAGACCTGAGATGATTAAAATGTGTTTAGAGCAATACATATGTATGCGAGTAAAAGGTGGATCAATAGAATGGAGTTTTTTATTTTCCAAAATACTGGTGTCATTTTTTCTCGAATCCATTTCAAATTTTGAAAAATTTGAAGCACTCAGTATGGTCATTTAAACTTTGGGCATTATTGCTGGAAACTAGATCACACCTACTCATATCCCAAACATGAGTACACTTGAATAAACCTTGGCTGACAAATGAAGATGCAGTGGAGCAGTTAAATGCTTCAATGCTTCAATAGATTGCGTCATAGTCTGACGCAAATTTTTAATCTATTCACTTTGACTTACATCCCAAGCAAAACAGCAGGTCGTGTTTTTGTCCACTTAGAATTCGATTCGGATGGCGACATGATTTACTGAATTTCAATTGTGAACCGAGATATTTTGCCACCTCTCTAAACGCTGGCCTCCATGGTTGACATATACATATATACCCATAGTATCAGGACATACAAAACGAAACATCCATCCGACAAAAAAATTATCACAAACCGTACTTGCTGTTATGTCCGCCAAGGAAATTGCTTCTGCCCATCTGATATATCGATCTAGCAGCCGCAAACGTTGTAGAAACTCAAAATAATCCTAAAAGAAGTGCAAATCTTATGGGGTTGTACAATTATACTATTAATTGTGTATTTTATATTTATTAAAATTTTTTTATTGATCCATGATCTAAAAACTGCGTGACAGTTACGTATTACGTATCATTTCTCCCATCTTATTAAGGTTGCCATGAAACATTTTTCATAGCAATGATTTATTGTTTACAATACATTTCGATTATAATCGCGAGTCCCCTTCTTGTAACCTATTTTATTATCTAATTTATTTTACTATTAGTCATCATCAAAATTATTTTGGGAAAATCTTTCCGATACTCCAAATAGTTTGCAAGAAGTTGATATATTTATTTATGAATTATCTTCCCACTTAAAACAAAATCGCGAATGAAATTGGAATACTTTCCAGGCAATACAAAGAAGGAGTGTAAACTGTGAAAGCCTCCATACCGGTACCATTTTAAAAAAAAAGTCGGTATGGGAATTTCAATCAAATATAAACTTTCACCCAACATCTCAACACCAGTGGATAAAGTGGTCATAACGATGTCCTCAAATCATGCCAGAATACGATTTATAGAACATTTCAAGCCATCAAACTCTGTCAACCAAAAGTAATATCGATATAGACAATATGTGTTAACAGAACCAATTTCAGTCAGGTGAACAGACTTGCATATACCAGAAGGGCAATGATAAACCGCTAGGTTCTCGTCAACAAATGCTCGGAATTAACGCCCAATACTGCATTTAGTACAACTGATTACAAGGCATGAATCACGAAGTATATGAGGAGTATGAATTCAGAAACGGTGGTGTCATCCAGTTAATTCTTTCACATTTTGTGAAGCATTAAAATTAAATACTTTCGACAAAAACTTAAGTCACTCCTACGCATTAGCGTTTACAGAAGCAAAATTAAATCTCACTAAATCGATCAATTTGTTTGGGAGGTAATAGGGTGAACGATGATGCAGTAGTCCATTTTCATTCTCAGAACTAAGTTATAGAATGGACGATATGCGCCAAATTTGCCTGAATTTGATGTAACTGCCTGAAACTTCAACATGTGTTTGAAGCTAAGAATATGTGGGGTAAATTGGTAATTTTTATGGGAGGTTCTGAAAGAGAACGTGATTAATTAGAAGATATTTTCCCCAAAATTTTGGCACACAATACAAGACATAATGAATACATTTTGGGTTGCTGTAGTCTACGAAGTAAGAGTTACAGAAAGAGCATGTAGAATCTAAATTTTTGCCTGCTGCATTGCTTCACAATGCTTGGTAACCTACCTACTTGGTACCTACCATAGAAATGACCGATTTGAGCCATATATACTTCTCCATATCTTCCTATCGGCTGTTCCTCTTTTTTTCGAATCAACAGTCAAGATTTTTATCATTATATTACTTTATAATTCTTTACAATATCGGAGAAAAATCTATCAAATAACCCCGCATTTAATCTATATTTTCTTACCTCTATTGTACCAAATTCGGCCATATTTGCCATGCAATATGCGTTTGGAAAACTGAGTTCTGAGAACTGAAATGAGCGCTGTTGCCGCACCCACTGTGGTATCCCCTTACACAAATTGAGCGATTTTTCGAAATTGAATTTGTCGCTGTAATCCAAAAATTGTGCTCAGAAGTTACTTGAATTCTCGTCAATTATATTGCGTAATAATGCATACGTTATAATATGAGTAAAGTGTGAAAAACTCACCCTGTTGCCTCACTTACAAATTACCTTGTTTAACTTTTATATTCCTAAGTCCAAATCTTTCATTCAATTGCGTTATGTTCAGTAATATTAAGCACGCATCAGGCATTTGGTACTGTGAATGAAAATAGATGGCACTGTCATGCCCCTTAGGGCACCACACATATCGGCCGTCCTTCTACATATCACAAACGGAGGACTTAAGAATGTTAAGATTCTGCTTCTTTTATTGTGTTTCAATTCAGAGTATTTTTTGCAGCAACGCAAAAGGACGTTGTCTGAACGTAAGTCAGTATGTAAATCAGTTCAGCTGACTGAAATTTCTGTGTTGGTTGTCGCATCTATCGTTCCTTCCGATAAAGGTATAAAAATCAGTTACTGCAAAATAAAAGCAAAATTAAATTAGGATTAATTACTTAAAAGACACTAAGTGGATATGGAAGTCCTGATGGTTGCACTGACTGGCCGTTCTTCAAAAATCCATACATATTTTGTCAATAACATGCTTAGATTATGCTTAGAATTACAAAATGACAACAAATTCTGTAAATTTATATTTTTCTTCAAGACCTACATGTGTAAAATACTATGCCATGTAAAGAATATAAAGGCTGAAATAAAGAGAGATGGAAGAAATTACAGAATACAGCAAATGTTTAAAAAATCTCACAAAATTGTGAGTTAAAAGAATTGTTATTGATATCATCCGATTCTGTACTTCTTTCCCTAAGGATTAAATAGTTCGATGAAAATGTGCCTATCAACGAGATTTTAATGTATTATATCCTGTGATAAGCAAAGGCGATCCTAGTATGTGTTCCACCTATCACCATATCAGACCTTGCCCAATGCTTATCAGATTCTGTCAGGTGTGAAAAGGCTAAAGGCTATTTGGCCTTATTGGACCTCACTGGGCATATTGCAGTAGAATTGCCTGCGAAATATACATCCAACTTTGGTAATTTGGAAAACTTTCACCGCATCGGACACATTTCTGAATTCTGTTCCACAAATCTGAATTTGAGAAAAATATTAATTAATAAATATTAGTTTAAAATGTGTTGTTGTTCCGTAACAGTTTATTATGCAGCGGGATTTTGTAAAAGCTTTTAAAAATAGTAAAGCCATTTAAAGTAGTAAAATTAAAATGTTGGGTGTTGACAAATTACCGGATTTCAAAGTTATCGGAGCTCAATACCAAAACTTTTCTCCCTATGTGTTCAATGGAGGCTTAACTGTGACTATAGCTGGCGAAGATTACGCAGTTATTGCTGCCTATACATGCTTAAGAAGCAGTTATAACATACAATTCCGCAAACAGAATAAGACTTTCAAGTTGATTTCAAAGACAGTTTTGAGTTCAACCGGCTGCTGTTGGAACATTTGGGTTTTGATGGCTCTAGACCATGCTCGCATGTAAATGTATGAGCACACAAATTTGATGACAATGTCCGTCGATGCTGTAGCGCAAATGTGTCAAACGTGCTGATCGGCTTGGACAATGTGGGCAAGGTTTTCGTCTACTCTTATAATCCACTGGCACTTTGACGCACTACTTACAGAGCTGGAGGCTCGACTGCCGCCTTATTACAACCAGTGTTGGGTAACTAAATTCGTTTTAAGAATGTGAATTTAGAAGGCGATGAAATTCACAAAATACCTAAGGAACGTGATATTTATACTGGAGATGTGATTGTGAGCAACATTATTACAAAGGACAGCATTCAGGTTAAGGAAGTACAACTACAAAAAATTAGAAAACGGCAGTGACAATTTTCAAGCAAATTTCCAGCTAAATTGTCACAATATATCTGAAAAAATGGTTCATCTAATATTGGAAATGTCCAATGCCATTTCAAGCTGTTTATAAAATGTCAAAACCTGTGTGAAAACTGTTCAATTATCGAACAAGTCTAGAACTCATTTTAGACACCACTAACGAGAGAAAACAGACAGTTCTACCAACAAAATATATACAGCGTTCATTAGTTATCATATTATATCAATGTCAAATGTTTATGAAGTATCATTCTTATTAAAAGTTTTTTAGTGTTATTGTGCACCTTCACTAGAGTCCACTTTATCTCTGAATTACTTGTATTCTATGAATAAGTTCATTATTTATTATTTTCTATTTGGAAAACATCACTCAGAATATAAAAACAACGTTGGTACTGTACAAGTTTCAAGCCAGTACAACAATTTCAGTCAGGTGAGCTGATTTATACACTCCTCCACCTAACCCTCTTTTGCAAAGGTCGTTCGATTCCTAAAAAAATATTCTAAATTGACGCTCAATAAAAGAATCAAAATTATAACTCCCTGAAGTCTAGGAAATTATAGGGGGACCACAGATTTTAGTTAAATCGGTCATTTTGTGTGTATATTGCGGCGACAATGCAGTCCATTTTTATTAGCAGAATTAAGTTTACGAAAGCCTGATGTGTGCTAAACTAAGATAAATTTAGCGTAATTATATGGAAGATTTAAATCTAGAAATATATGAGTTAGAATTGGTAATTTTGTGAAGCATTACAGTGTAAATGCGAGATGCGAATTGGAGATTACAGCGGACAAATTAAATTTTGGTAAATCTATCAATTTGAATGCTAGGTATCACCATGGGCTGAACTTAATTTGCTAAACGCATGATGTGTTAACAGTTTGACTTTGCGTTCAGTCTGCCTAAAAGGTAAGAAGCTAAGAGTATTATTTTTATTTTTACAAATAAATGCAATGAACAAAAACGTAGGCTTATCCGCGAATTCTTAAGTTAATATCTTTTATTAATACTAAGTTTGTAGAAACTTGGTAAACGAAGCGCTTGTCCAAGCAAAATCTCAGAAAGAAAACAGATCGCAACTTCCCATACTACTTTCCATTAGGCTGTGACAAGTTTCAAAAATATTTCCAGCCAGAGAAATTTGTCAAAAGATGATTGCTATTTTAAACGATTCCTTTTCTTTTACCTTCCTTCGATGAAGGTATCAAAAATGGTCATATAGCAAGTAAATAAATAATAAAACACAATTTCTTAATAAAAGAGTTTATTTTTCTTAAACTTTTCACCACCATAACAAGTATTATTAAACGGCTATTTGTTAATCTAATAAGTCTAGAACCGATTTTCTGGAAAAGTCGTTTATTTGAACACTAATCGGCGCTACATCAATATGCCTTTTCTCAAATGTGGTGTAGGATATATAAATTGTGGATTCTACAAGATTATTCTATAGCTAAGGTATTGTACGGGTAAGGACCAGAACACCTCTTTGCAGCGCGATTTCTATTAGATATGTATAAATTTGTATAATTAAAATAAATAATAAGTGAAAATAATGAAACATCGGAGAGACCTCTAAAAGTACTCAATTGAGTTATGTTCAGGAAATAAAGCAGTAAAAAAAATTATTTAATTATTTTAGAATAATAATTACACCCATCTGGTGAAGCTACTCGAATAGATTCCCAATACGCCCAAAGAAAGCATGCGTGTAAGCTCACTGAACGTGAGAAACTCTCCTAAATCTCATTCATAGGATACAATAGAATTTGTTTTTTAGTCAACATATTGCGATTCTGGCGCATTCATTGTAAGATGAAAATCCATCGATGAAATAGCAATATAAATTGCTACAACTCTAACAATCAGTGTTCCAACCATAACTCTGTGAACTTTCACCAGTACTAAACCAACCGATTCGAAATTAATGCATCATTTCAAGCTTCTGATATTTTTAACTTTCTTGTGTAATTTTATTGTTTTGCCGAAGATACAAATCACAAAATGGTACGAAATTCCTGGAACGTAATATAGCAATCTTTGCCTAGAAGAGATAACGGAAACAGTCTTGTAAAAATTTATAGGCTGGCCAATGTAGAAATAATATTGAAATTTGCACAAAATTACGATTAGAGACATTGACATTGCCAGCTCTTCTTGTAATGGTTTCCAACAACAAAATCGGAACAACTTATGTTTTTGTTTGAAATTTCATCCTCTTTTTACTATTTAATTTAACAGATTTAAAAATGTATTAATGAACATATTATGGCGCAAGAACGTAAGCTGTTCCGATTTCAGTGTTGGAAACCAATAAAATAAAGTTTGGACGTTGCCACTTAACAAAATTTTCTTGGGAACTAAATATAGTACCATCTGGTGGAAACATTTAGTTTCAAATTCCACGACCTTTTTTACATAAAGTTTTACAGCAAATTTCAGCATAGTACCAGCCTTAAGAAGCATGTGGTTGCCGAAAATAAACCTTGAAATACTAATTTTGAAGTTGTCTTTAAACACATTTTTTAAGCAATAACTTAATTTTAGCTAAGATACTTCAAAAATAATTAATTTAAAGTATGCATTTGTTTCATAATTTATAAAATGGATGAGGTAATAGATACTTCCTTCCTTTCCACATTTTTTTGAATTCGAAACTGATATATTTCAAGTTACTCATTTTACAATTTCAACATTAAACATTAGCTTTAAAAACATTATTTCTCAAAAATCATAAATCGCAAAAAATTTATCCAAGCATTTCGAGCAACTTCCTGTACAAAACCACTGTGGTGTTTTAAAAACATATAACAATTTCCATTTCCACTCCTGACCGTCCAACAATAAAGATTCCATAAATAAAAAAACAATTTTCAACACATTAGAGATGGAGAATTCGTTCTTATGAAAAAGTTTTTTAAGGCATGCATTGATGAAAATTGTTTAAAAGTTGTGGATGAGACTAAAAGCTCCTGGGCTGTTATTTACTACTACACAAAACAACAACTGCGGAACCGAGCATGATAAGGTGGGATGCTCCTTCCTACACACGAGTCACTTAATGATAAAATGACCATTCCAATGCAAAAAGTACGAATTGTGTCTAGACACGGAAATAGTTAAAAGAGGTTTAATGACTCATCGTGAATGTCATTGTCATCTTATACGGCCGAGGGAATGATTTAGAACAAAAGTTGTTCACGTAATCCTTAGTTATCCATCTCATTGTATTACATGTGGAATTAATGTTCACATACATTATAACTGTTGACAATAACTTTCTTTTTTCCAACTCTTAAAATATTACCTGCTGTCAAGATCACATAATGTTGCGTGATGATTGTCGAAGAAATAATTTATGTTTGTTTCACATTAATTTTCCAAATATTTGCAGAACATCACATTCTGTAGTTGCGTTTGAAAAGAGAATAAAAGAATAAATTAACAGTAAGGATCTTCTTTTTTAGGGATCTACTATTCAATACCTTCAAACAATTGACTTTGACTTAGAGCTTCACGTAAGACAAGCGACCCTAACCATACAAATTTTTGTCCATTCTATTGCCCCATATCGCTTGATAAAATCTGGAAAAGTCGACTATTAATAATGCCCCTTCTGCTACCTGTCTAAACACTTACAGATTTATTCCATATATTTGTATGCCCATACCTTTCATTCGGTTGCGGTAATTCAGTCATATTTGGCTCAAATCAAGCATTTACTGAAAAAGAGCCTGAGAATGAAAATATACCTCAACGCTCTTTCTGGTAGATTCGGTACAAATTGACCAATTTCCGAAGCTCAAATTTAATTAGAAATGTAATTTCTAATTAGTAGATTGCAATAATATATATCGTATATATTTTTGTCCATTATATTAACTTTAATAGCAATGCTCGAAAGACGTTTAATTTTTCGACTATAATCTATAATTTGTAGACTACATTAATTTAAATATTGTCAATTGTATTACATTACAATACTTGGTAACATATGCAGAAATCGAATTACGAATGAACACATATCTTCTGATCAATTGCTATAGATTCGGCATAATTTAGCACGAATCAAACTTTTTTAGCAAACTTAATTGGAATACCTCAAATAAAATGTGGCAGATTTGCAAAAATAATAAAAAATAATAAATTCAGTAAATTTTAATCTTGCTTTATTTACTGCGCTTAATTTTTGACCATGTTCGATAAAAATTTACCGATTTACCACGCCTCCTCTTACAATCCGCTCACTTTTGAACCGGCTGAGGGTATATGCAAGTCCACCTGACTGACATTTCTGTTCTGGTTGTGTGTTAATTCAAAAGAATATCATATTTACCACGCATTTTTCAAAAAGAAAACATTTATGTTTCAGATTTTATTAATTTTCTTAACTTTGTGACTGTTTCTCTATTTTAGGTCTATGTCGACCTAAACAAGTCTCCCCTTCCTTGTCTGTTGGAGTTGTCCATCCATGTGTCTGTTGAGATCGTGGCATACTCTGGTAATGTATATTGGTATATGGTATACATGTTTTCTGAGGGATCGGTCTGTTGGAAAAATTGTCTAAGACGTTTTCCAACTTATCTGCTGATAGATAGATATAACGTAATCCGCACTGTAAACCGCAGGTAGTACAAAAGTGGGCGAAATCAGTTCAGCAATTTACTCATACTGTAGTTGCATTCAGCTCTAAACACTTTTTTCACTTATTACAAAAAACTTGAAAAAAGCCGCCTCAACCATGGCCGTGGTCATTGAAAAATACTAAAACGTACGAATTGTCAATATAAAAACGAGAAAAATAAATACATTCTTTAGGAGAAGATGACGTTTTTTCAGTATGTCGTCCATAATGTCGTGGATGCTCAACTAGAAACAAATCACTGTTTAGAATTTATCATTTATCAAATATACTAAAAGCTTGAATCTTCGGAACCCCTCTGGGACAGCCAAGTTAAGCCCTTTTTACATACCTCTGCGGTTATACCGTCCATACCTGGTGACTTCTCTGCTCTTCCTAATTCTGGTGCACCGGGTGTCACTTCTGAAGGAGGTGGAGCCAGAGTCTGAGACCTCAGAAAGATCTCCCTCAACAAAGCCTGAACGCAATCTGCTCAGGAAGTCAGGATAACCTACCTACATGCCTACCCTTCCCTCTACAAATGCGGTAGAGATGTCCCATCATCTATGCTGTGTCATCTCTATGCTGTGTAGCAAACTCCTGCCACGTTTACTTATACTCGGCTCTGTACGAAGACCTGAGGCGGTGCAAGTCAGCGGCGTCTGTCCGTCTACCCTCTGGAAACGTTTCCTGAGGCAGCGAACTTCACTCCTTTTCTGACTCAATTCCCGTCCAAGCACGCCGCACGCTCTTAGGAAGGGAACTGTCGTTGACGCGGTGAACAGTCTCAATAATCGTTGATACCTGCATATCTTGTTTCCGGATGAAGCTCATTTTCATCTGGATACACAAGCGTAAATAAGGACGATTCCGAAACGCAAGCGGCTAATGTGGCCATATGGACCGCGCTGTCGTTGCGAGAATTTATCGACTCTTACTTTTTTGAAGATGAAGGAGGACGTACAGTTACAGTGAATTCAGAACATCATGTAAAGATGTTAGACAACTTCTTGTCATCTGAATCGATATAAAATTGGTTCAAAAATTGAACATCATTTTAATGGCAATAAAGAGCAAACATAAAATAAATTCAACAAAATTTGGCGAGTGTTTCGCAGAAATTTTAAAATATCCTTGGAAAGGAATGGCACCAGCAGTGCATAAATTATTATGTCATGGAAAAGACAATCATTGAAAATAATATTCTTACCTTAAGACAGTTTACAAAAGAACATCAACAATCGACAAATGGAGAACTCAAGAATGTTCAGCAGTTCTGCTCAACAAAGTGTTCTAGACAGTCTGAAAATGAAGACATTTTCAGTAATCTTATCTCATCACCAGATCCTTGTTTATCGTCTATGAGTAAACGTTGGACTTGCTACAGTGTTTGCTGTTCCTTTATATAAGGAATATTTCGAATCAGATTATTCCAAATATCAGATTATTAAAAATATGTCTTATTGGAAAATACAATTTTATTGGGGTATGTTTCACTCAAACTTTGTACAACCTCTTTGTAGCAGAAAATATCAATTTCACTGCGAGGTGACATATTTGTTTTCAACAATCATACACGTGGATAATACAGACACATTATATATCAGTGTATTGAAAATTTTGTCTACTTTTCAGAAATGTATAAAATTTTTAAGACATTCGTGAATTTGGAAAAAAAGTTGGAAAAAATGATGTCAACAAGTTTTATAAAAGAAGAAAAGAAAAGTTTTTTTCGGAAAAAAATACGACTTTTTTAATTGTTATCTTTGATTGCGTTTAACATTTGGGTAAGTGATTATTTTTTTTAAATGCTAGTTTCCTAAATACTTGTCTTTCAAAAGTCGGATAACTCCTAAAGTTTAAGATAAAACATGCTTAAAGCATTATTTTTAAAAAGATCTCAACTAGAGGAATGCATACAGGGTAAAATGTTTTAAATCGGATAAAAATTTAAGAAGTTGTACCGTTTTAAGGTTTTGAAATTACCGAAATGCCCTACTTTGAGGCATTATGGCGTAGCCCTCGTTAGAAGTGTAAAGTCCAATTTAAAAGCTTAAACTCGACTACACCTCCGCTATAGCCATATGATTTCATCAAAATCGTGTCACCCGTTTAGAAACTGCAGATTTATATCCATTCTTTGTTGTTCTTCAAAACCACCCACTGTGGCGAACGAATTTGCGAATTTTCTTCCGGCAAATTGATCTTCAGTAGAAGTGACCTAAATTGGACTCCACGCAGTCCTATCCACTTAATGACTTTTTTCTAAGGGGTTGTCCTAAATCTAAAGTTTACGCCAACAAACCGACTGGAGCAATTGAAAGCCGTAATGGCTGCCGACCATCACAAGAAATTTTACTTAAATTTTTACCCAAATGCGGGGGTTTGCATTTGGACGATTTTATTTTCAGCAAATATGTCCTTTAATAATTATTAATTATAATTAATAAACATTATTTCCAAAAAGCGGCCACCTTTTTTAATCGACCCATTGAATATACATTTTCTTTTGAGACACACATTTGCGCATTTTTCCAATAAAATTCGTATCTTCGAATTTTAATGTATGAAATTCGGATAACATTAAAACATACTTTATTTATATTCGTATATCGTATATATGTAGGTATGACGGTCGTGGAGCACTGCATTCCAAATAATCATGTACTTCTTCTTAAGACATTTATGGAGGAATACGTTCCATGATGTGAGAAATCTAAACTTGATAATACATGAATGTTATTTCTTATTCGCTATACCTACCATCCATCCCGTAAAGGATTTTTTTAGATTACAGATAACTTGCGTATGAGTTGCGTTGAAAATTACAAGAGTCCGCTGCAAAAATGATTAATGATAGCAGTGATGTTTGTGACACCTGGAGAAACGCCTTTGAAATGAAGTTGACGTTGTTCTTAACAAAGCCCTTTAATACATTTTTTTATTTGTCTCACCCACGAAAGGTGTTGCAGAACAGTCGAAACGCCTATTTTATAAATTAAATGGATGACACCTTACACAATCATCGGTGTCATTTTAAAAGGGTTGGTGGCCTATTTCAAATGTGAGGGACCGTTGGCAATGTTATTAGTTATCGTACATATGTAAAACATAGTTAAAGCTACACAATAACGAGAGTTTTGAAACCGAATACTACACATTTCAGTAACATGTTTTGTCTTCGATTAATGAACGATTTGTTATGGATATGAAATATATTGAACTCAATGGGAAGCTTAATTTATATTCCAGCCGGAATTTACAGACAACATAAGAGAAGTAAATAAATCACATAAAAGTTGCAAAATTCCGAATAGATTAACTAAGCAATGAATTAAATATATCGGGTCTAACGAATATAACAGTTTACCTGATGAATTTCAAAAACAAAGTAGCTATTTTTACATTTAAACAATTCGTACAAAAATATATTCCACATGACATTGAAGCGATTTTTCCATAATATTGCAAAATTTTTGCATGTAAATTTTTGCAATAAATTCTGCTTTAATTGTAAGTACAGTTGCCAAATGGGCTCTATAAGGTATTTATGGAATAGAATAAAATTTAAATTTAAACTTCTGAAAAAATAGTTGCGGAAATCTTTAGATTAGAAACAATTTGTATGTATGTTGATTTTAATTCTTTTTTGAAACTTTGGAAAATTTAATTTGTATCCATTTAGAAATCAATATTTGAAAGGGTAACTTCGGAACTTTATCCATTTACGAAGCAATAGGAAGAAATAAACAAAGTGGTTTTGGGCAAGGGATATTTGGATATCTCGCGAACAGAGCATTCTATAAGAGTGTTTTTCGATTAAATTTATATATGATTTGATGCTGGAACCAGTACAAAACTTCAGGCAGATAAACTGACCTATCTTGATGCAAAACTGTGCGGAGTACCAGGAAGAATACGTTGGATCAAGTATTACTCTAAATGAATATGGAAAAATAAAAACGAAATTATAAGTTGTTGAAGCCTCCTTAGAAATTACAGAGATTGGCAAAAAAGTTTAACATGTTGATAGAATTTTAGGAAATTTGTTAATTAATGTGGCAAGTGCCCGAAAGAGTATCACAATCCATTTTATTTTCAAACACTTTGTGACTTTTAATGTCACTTTAATGGCACAAATATCGAACATGCTCCCCGTAATACGAGATTTGAATTGTGACCTACAGCATAAGACTAAAATAATATTTGAAAAATTTTAAGATATTCATAACCACTTCTTACATAGGCATTATTCAAAAACAGTACCAGAATTTTACTTAAACGGATTGTCAAAATTGTTGTGTCGCACAATTGCCCTCTATGGTGGCCCGTTGTTTGAGACCGATTTCTCATTTATGTAGTTATTTTCATCATTTCAAATTAAGTATACGAGGTGTGTTCAAAAATAAGTCGAGTTTTCAAATTTCACGGACTACGTGCACTCGACTTTCGAATATTATTTTTTTTATTGGTACACTCGTCTGGAAAATAAGTTGATGGTTATATCCATATATCAAGTTTAGTTTGTTTGTGAGAGGCATAAATAAGACAAGTGTTTTGCGTGTTTGGCGATTCGGTTTTTATCTCCTCAATCGTCGCAAAACGCTGTCCTTTTATGGGTCTCTTCAATCTCGGGGGCAAAAAAAAGTCGCAAGGAGTCAAGTCTGGTGAATACGGTGGCTGAGGCATGATAACGGTGTTGTTTCTGGTCAAATAATCTCTCATATGATGCAAAAGCCATGCACTTTTTTCCACAATTCTGGGCGTTTTTTTCGTACTGCTTCACGCAAACGGCGGTAATACTTCTTATTTGCCGTACGACGTAGTGGTAAGAGCTCTTGATGCACTACGCCATGATAACCGAAGAACCGAAGATCGAACTTGATGCAACTTCTTTGACCCATTTTTTTCGATAGCAGAAAATCATCGAAAACGCCAAACCCTTCTCTTATTCATGCCTCTCACAAACAAACTAAACATGCTATATGGATAAAACCGTCAACATATCTTCAAAACGAGTGTACCAACATAAAAAAGATAAATATTGAAAGTCGAATGTACGTAGCCCGCGAAATTTGAAAATTCGCTTTATTTTTTTAACACACCGTATATTTTAAATGGAGTACCATAGGCAGAACCGCTGAAAATGTTACAGTGGGCTTACAAAACCAAGTGCATACGGGTGATACCGTGTTCTAAAGCAGTCGATATGTGGTGGATGATTCGCCCGTACTGGTTAGTATTCAACTAAAGTTAATATCGATAAAGTGACGAAATTTAAGCTTGAGAGAAATATCCATTATTTTCAATAGTTCAATAGTTTCCGAAAGACCGAATTTTGTTCAAAAACAGTGTTTTTTATCATCCACGAATCATTTGGAAGTACATTTTTATTTCTTTTATAAAAAATCTAAACGATATTCGGCGTTTAATCGAGGAGCTTCATCAATTTGGATTCTTTATTTCCATTTGATTCAGTTTACAAAACGTTTTGTTTGTATTTCATTTGAAATTTGTCGATGAAAAACGGACAAAACTTTTAAAATGTGAAAATTTCTGAAAGTCTGGTACCGTAAATTCCAAAAATTCATCATTTGAAGCATTCTTACTTTTCGCAATTTGACGCCACGTCCTTTTCTCTGCGAATAAATCAAAGTGCATCAGTTTTCTGTTCTGATTCTGTTTAATAAGCTAAACTGCTAAAACCTTTTTTCAGGGAAGGAACAAAATGAACGGGTTTTTCAAACATGAATCAGAAACTGATTTGGAATACACTCTAACTCAAATAAATTTACGAGCGAAACGAAACTTAACTCTCATCAAAATTCCTGCTTTAAATGTATCCAAGTTAAGGTTGGTAATCGAAACTTCTTGATAATACCGAGTAAGTAAATACAATATTTATTCATATTTCACACATTGATAAATTTATTACAACAAACAGTACAGACATTTCAGTCAGGTGATTTACATATAATTTCAACGAACGTCGTTTGTATTGCTGCAAAAAATATTCTGAATTAAGCACAATAAAAGTAGCAAACGTATAATTTTCTAAAGTTCTCTATTTGGGAAATGTAGAGGGACCATAGATTTTTGCTAAATCGGTCAATTTGCATAAAACATTTCAAATTTCATCGAATTTGATAGAAACGAACGAAAGATATGGGGTAAGAATATACTAAAACCGGCTAATTAGAAAATGTATGGAGTAGCCGGAAATTCGAAAAATCGGTCGATTTTATTCCTCTGGGTAAAGGTATATTTTGAAGCGCTATTATTTTGGATTTATGGCAAATTTGTAAGTTTTTTGGCGCAACTCTTAAAATTCTCAGACAATATTTTTTATTTACCGTTTCGGTTTCGACTCAGTTGGAAGGTGCCATTCCAAACCCTGTTCGCTTTTTTGTAGATCAAACTCGTAAACCTTTGTCCCATCACACGTTCTATGAATGTGGATTCGGAAGTAACATGTTCTCGCATGTCTTAAACGACCTTGACGCGATTGAGTTTCTAAAGAAACTAATCGAGCAGCACCGCTCGAATGGTGCAAAATGGTGTGAATTGATTCGTAGGACACAGAAAGTTTAGTCACCACTTTTACTTTATCAATTCTTTGACAGAATGTATACCTCCAAATTCGAGCTAAAGATTGGATTGCATTTTATGATACCTGTTTAATGTTTATAAACTCTCAATCTCTTAATCTCAGACCACATTTAAAATGAATATTTTTGAATTAAAAACGATGTCATAAATTAGCGCTTAGAAGCCAAGTCGGGAAGTACATATATATCTATGGGATTATACCTAAATCCTAAGCGATGTCTCCTAACTTTAATTGCTGAGTGACTGAATTGGTTCATAATGCTCAGCAGAATTTGGAGAAATCGACCGCATAATTACGCCTTTTCTAGTACCGGCTTAACCAATATATTCTCAAGTTCACATCTTTTATTTAAATGGACTAAATTTAGTCAAGTTTAATACCGGTTGAGAGTTTGTGAAAGTAGGGTTTCAGAAATTTTGATAAAGCTTGAAAGACCAATGCGTGCGACGGAAAATGAGAAGGTAAACACGATTACATAATCGGCCGTAGACGTTTTTAAGCGAAACTAGGTTGTAATCGAGGTGGGAACTATTTTTACAAATAAAGTAACCGTACAAGCAGATTGATGGTCATCAAGATCGATCGTTGTCTTCAACTCGACTTTTTTTAAACTCTTTACGCCATTTTTATACATACCGATGAAGTCTGTTCAGCTGCGTCGTCGAAGAGCGCCAAAATACTCCAAATATCGGCAAAATATTAAACACGTTATTTTAGTTATAAAAAATAACTTTTTTTTTTGTTATATTATTACACCTTACGAATGTTTTATGAAACTCTGCAATATCACTTTTTTTCAACAGTTTGACTAATTAAAAGAAAAACAAAATTGTCCTGTTAAAGTAAAATATTTGTACATTTGAGTTAGTATAAAATATCTATGCCAACAAAGAAGAAGTGTTTATGTGAAGTTAGTACTGTCGCCCTTTTTTACGCTTAGCTATTACACGTCTAAACCTCATTCTGAAATGCGATGTAGCTCACAAGTTATGGCAATTTTTCGAAACAGCGATTTGTGAAAAAAATTGCTTAACATTATTAATGGCAATGTCCTTAGGATATGTTGTCGTCTAAGCACAGTTTCAAACTTCAGTATACAATATTTCTAAACGATAAATTGCGAGTTAAATCGTTTTTCCTTATAAGCATAGATATAATAAAATAAAATTCTTTTTACAATATTTTTACCACCACTTGTGGTCTCAGCCCCACAATGCATTTTAGGAATTTGTTGTCGATTTGTAACATAAAAACTGATTTTAGGCAAACCAAGCCGGATGTGAAACATTTAGGTAAATTGAAAAATATGTTTTTTTTTTTTTGTCTGCGATTCATGTTCTCTATTTGTCTTATGGCAGCGATCTATTATTAACTGCTTCACTGCAGATGCCATTTTTGACTTATAGTTGTTATTGGCTTATGGTATTTGATTTCATTTATTCTGTTTTAACATTATTATCCACTTCGCTGGTTTGAACATTTTGATCTTTTGGTGCCCTTTAACGTTACCATTTAATAATTTCGTATGCAATTTGTTGACGCAATCTTATCATCTGACGTGGAAAAATGTCACCAAAAATATGGTAAAGTATTTAAAAAAATCGCCAATCACAATTCTAAAATTTTCGAGGAAAAAAACTTTTTGAAGTTGCCACTTTTGCTGACAAATCGCCAGATTTGACAACACTGATTCTGAAAGTTCCCGCAACAGAAATTGCATTCCATAAACAAATTGAATGCAACTTCTTTGCTCAACAAAACCACACGTTGTTAAAATCGGCGATATCAGTTTTTGCATGAGTTAGTAACAATTATGATGTAAAATTTGGAACAGATGTTCGCCGTATCGTTGCTGCAAACTTAGAAAAAATGTTTGTGTGGTTCTCTCTCACGTAGTATAAATTGAAAACTGGTCTTACATTTTGGATGCAGTAGTATGTTGGCACTATTAGGCACATACTGAAAACATTTTTAAAATATTTTTTTTTTGGAAAATATTATTGGATGTTTGCTTTTCTACTACCACACAATAAACTTCTCCTTCAGAAATACAGAAATTTCACCCTGTGAACCGGCTAACATATCCGAACTTTTGCGTTGGTGCAAAAGTGTAGTTCTTATAAAAGGAGCAAAATATAACTTTCCGAAGTCTTCCGCTTATAAATTAAATCGCTGCTTTTTGTTTAATCGGCCAATTTACATGTGTGATACCCCAAGAGGCGTGGCAATGCAGTCCACTTTTATTCATATAAATAATTTACTGCCTTCTGCGCACTAAATTATACCGAATTTACTGTAACTGAATGAACACTATGATTTTAGGAATATGTGGATTAAATTACACAATTTTTAAGGGAATTGCAAACGAAGGAGTGATTATCCCGTCGATTTTTTAAAATTTTACTAAATACTGTAATGATGTGCAATTGGCTATATTACAGTGGAAACTGCAGATTACGTGGCAAAATTAAACTCTGATCAATCGGTCAATTTGCGTGTAATACACCAAAAGGGGTGCGCAATACCCTCCAATTTCATTCTCAAAACTCAGTTCACCAAACGCATAATATGCGCAATTTGACTGAGTACAATTGTTTGTCTGTTAAATTTAAATTCTGTCATGCATTATAAACCAATACGATGGTCTTAATTTTAAGTTACAGCAGTCTACGCATGAGGATCTACAGGAAACAAATTGAATTTCAGAAAATCGTCAATTTATACATTCCAGAAGAGGTGGGTCGATACCAAAATAAAATATTAGACCGTGCCAAGTTTTAATAAGTTTCAAAAAGACACGATATTTTTAGTGTCTACATCCGAATCGATCTACCATTAAGGAGTTATAAAACATAATTGATCCAAAGTATTTGGTGCTTTAAACGCCTTCTTCTCAGTATTACATTTTTGCCGTGTAAAATTACATGGTATATCTTCATTCCATAGGACGAAGGCATAAAAACTAAGGGATAGTTCCTATGTGTTTTCTCGAAAATTGAATTTTTTTTCAAAAAGTAGCATCAGTTCCGATTTTTCAAAATTCAAATATCATTATGTCAATTTGCTATCCTTGGTTTTAGGCACTATTTTACTGGCGTTTTCCAAAACAGGGTATTGACTTTGAGTGACTTCAACAGTTTTAGGACAGTGCATCCCCTCTTGACTGCTACAGGAGGCAAGTGCGCTGGACGTTCCCTGACTGAGGTCTTCTTACTTTCATTCACAAATCATCGATACATTTGTTCTGTTAAATATCCAATTCCGTATTCGACGAAAAGTTCTTCTGATCCATTTGATATGCACATAAGTATCATTACTTTCCATTTAATTTAATATAATCTCATCTACGTCTGCAATGTCGTTAGTTTTTTTTACGGGCGTACATTTCACGCTACGGACGTTTCACACAAGCGGTCTGCTGATGGTTGTCCATTATACGGGAGATGTTAATACGTGGCCATGTGTATCCGCATTCGTGTAGTTTTGACCATGACATGTGTTGTGGTTGGCCATTAGCTGGTGATGTTCGCCCATTTAAGTAATAATACGACAGCGGCGGCCAGAATAGCAATAACAGCAACGAGCAATTTAATTATGACATTGATTGCATGTTCTGTGAATTTACATCTCATTATTGTCGTTGTTGTATCTGCATTTGTTGTTGTTATTTGTAAACGGTATAAACAGTTGTTGACGGTTCTGTTTATATGGATACTCGTATATGAGTGAGTGTGCGTTTATGTGTAGTGAATTTTAAGGATCCAGTGACAAGTTTTGCGAATGATTCGTGATGACGCTTACCGTCACGAATCACCATGAATTGTACGAGTAATGAAATCAATTTGTTAACTTAACACCTCGGCAAATGCTAATGAATCTGTTAGTCACTTTAAATGATTGAATAACAATTGCTGAAAAGGAAATGGATGACTGGGATGATGTTCGGTTGGCTATCTTAATTATGTCATCATCAACAAAAAACCGCGCGAAGAAACCATAAAAAAATTAATTGAATTAATGGGCGTTGAGTCACTGCTAATAAGTTAGTTTCCAAATTTGGCATGGAATTATAGTTTAGATTTCATTGGAGTAGGTAACATTTCTAATGAGGATATGCCCAAGAAGAAATTCGCGGAAAAGTGTTATTTATACTGTAAGTTCAGTCCAGGAGTGATGTAAAGATATTCGTCAGATCTTTCCATCACACCTCTTTTATAGGCATGTAAGCTATTTTTAGTTGGATTCAACTTGACAAATTATAATCCACTGCAGTTCCCAAGTGGTTCTTTAAACTTTCTAGGCTCTTTCCTGGCCGTCGTGACTACTTTCCTGTTTTTTTGTTAACTTCAGGTTTGTAATAATTGGCTAAACAGCGACAGTAGCGCTGCAGCAGAATCTAACGAAATTCGAGTTTCTTCAAGTGTTGAAGGTGGAAAACCTGTTAGTTTATTTATGATAACACCAAGGAACAAATAATGATTACGATCAGCACACAAATTTCAGTCAAGTGAATTGACTACAAATACCCTCACCATAGGAAATTTTGCATTGCTACAAAAATGTGTGGAGTCCTTATCAATAAATGTTCTGAACTGATGCATAATGCTGCGTTAAGTACAATTGAATGAAAGATGTGATTTTAAAAGTATGTCGGTTAAATTAGATGATTTGTAGGGGAAGTATCAGAAACGGCCGTATTATTTGGATCACTAAATTTGGGTCAATTTTCATAGGAGGTAACCGAATGGGCATGGTTCTGCAGCCTATGTACATGGTGTCCGTCGAGAAGGTATACTACTTTGTTTGTTTATAATATTTGATTAAATGAAGGAGAATGGATCTTATATTGATAATTGTTTTATTTAATGTCGGCAATTAGGTATGGAGTACAATATCAGGTAAATGTCCGCCTCTGTTAGCCTCACAAATGCGAGCCCTTTTGAGCACATTTGTCATTACATTCTCACACATTTCACGCGGTATTTCATTAATTTCATCACGACTATTTTGTTTGAGTTTCTCAAGCGTTTCGAGTTTGTTTGCATAAACCTTGCTTTTCAGATCTCCCTACAAAAAGAAATCCGGACCGTGGAGGCCAATCAATATCACCATTTCTTCAAATAACTTGTTGTGGAAAGAGGTCTCGCAGTTATTCCATTGTAATCCTGGCCGTATGCGATGTGGCGCCGTCTTGTTGATACCACATGTTAATCAACCCCAAAGCATGCAGTTGTAGCGTTAAAAAGTTATCAATCATATTACGATATCGCTCCCCATTGACAGTCACCGTTACGCCGTTTTCAGTTTCAAAGAAATGAATTGCACACCAGACTGTCACTTTTAATGGATGCGAAGGTGACTGATGAATAATCTGTCCATTCACATATCCATTCAAATGAAAATGTGCCTCGTCACTCATTATGATTTTTTCATGAAAATCGGGGTTGTCACCCTATTAGCAAATGTACGGCGGTGTAAATGGTCCTTGTGCAAAATTGTGGCCAAAGTTGTTCTTTGAAGACCAAGCTCCTAAGCACGATGTCGAATTGAGGTTGTTGGATTGTTTTGAACACTTTCTTGAGCAGCAGTAATTTTGTCAGCCAATCTTGCAGTACGTTGTGGTCCATGCTTGGCCCTATCAGCTACAGACACAGTTTCTTCGAAATCATTCAGCACACGATAAATAGTGAATCTTGTTGGCACGTTGTTTCTCCCAAAAATTTCACGTAACTTTCTCATCGTCACAGTAATCAATGATTGATTTTAATAAAATGTTTTAACGATTAAAACAAGTTGGTTTATCGAATATTTTTCCATAATAAATTTGCCACGTCTCTACTTCACGACTGTCAAATATGAACTGTCAAGACTAATGTTTACCAAAATGACGACAAATCAAAGTGGTATACCTTCCCGACGGTATGCCAAAATTGGCTGAACTCAATGCACCTGCTTGACAGACACGAAGCTAAGATTATAAGATTAAATCGGTTATTTATGTGGGAGGTACCAGAAGCGGCGTGGCAGTGTCCTCAATTTTCATTCTCAGAAATTAGTTCTTCATGCGAGTTATGTGTGCGATATTTAACTAAAATCAGTATAGCTGCTTCAAAGATACAAAGCTAAGAATATCTAGGTTAAATCGGTCATATTTATGGAAAATATCGGACGATATGTGTTTACTATAATATAATAACCTTAAATAAATAAAGCGTGACAATACGGTTCACTTTTATTCTCAGCTACTATCTAACCAAAATCGTTATTTGAATTCCGAATTTAGTGTAAATGAATAACACGCCCCAGAAAGAGCATATTTAGCCGTTCAATTTTTTGGCTGTGCAAAGTTTATAAAGCGTCTACCAGTCACCCAGATATACTCACAATGGTCAGTCGACTTCAAAATTTATGAAACTTGTTCAAAGACATTTAGTATGCTTTCGTACAGGCGTTACGTTTTGACGTATCAAATGATATATACATTCATTCCTCCGGATGAAGGTACAACAACACGAAGGAACAAATGAAGACTGCCTAGCTATGTAACCAGTCTAGCATTTGTGCTTTTTACAACTACTGGGGATTCTAATTTGGACCGTCTTACTGTTATTTATTTGGGATCAACTGAAATCCTTTGTACGTTTTTCCGATCAACTCAAGATTTTCGAACTTCGCGCAAATAGTCTTTTGTAACCCTATCTATATATCTATTGGTAGCCAAAACGAGAAGTCGATTAACTTATTTGTTATGTTGATATATAAATATGTTACTGAAGTTCAACTCTCACACCTGCCTAATTGTTTTTGACAAGCATAATACTGGGACCGCATCTTAAATAAATGCTACTGTTAAAATGCAAGGGAAAAGAAAGAAGTTTAACCTCCCAAATGTTGACAACCTTCGTATATGCACCCGCTATATCTGGATTCTTTATAGAGGCGCTTCCTCATATTGGCAGATAATCTTACCAAATATAAGGCCTACATCCCCGTCATCTAACAGATCCAATGGACAGGACAACACTATACATCTACTACTGCTGCCATTGTTTCGCGGTGTATCTCGCTGTAAGTGACACACTCTAATCGCATCACTGCAAAATATTCTTTTATCACGCTGGTACTTCGAGTTAGACTACCCATTAACCGAAAATATATTTGAACGCGCAAGTTATTCTTCAATTGTTTAAATGAGAGTTTATATAATAACCGCATTTGTCTAAAAGTCTAAAATATTTATATATTTTTTTTTTTTCAGGAACAATTTTAAACGTTTTGTTGTTTGTATTACTTACGATTAGGCAATCTTGTACCCATTGCACTCAGTTCGTAAATACATACTCGTATGTTATCACCCATTTCATTTTTTAGAAATTGTATCCCACCTAACATTGGGTTGTCCCTCCTATATATTTCTATATGTTCGGAATGAACCTTCCAACGGTAGCCCATACCTTTTCCATAAGCGTATTCTCATTTAATATCTACTGGAAAATAGAAAACATTGCAATTAAGAATTTGACATAAATTCTGATATTTTTTTATGTTTTTCATTGAATTGAATGTTTGTATATTTGTGGCTTTGTTCCAAATAGGCGTCTAAACTAATGGACCGCCCAGGAAGAAAAAATAAAGGGGTGCATGCAGCACCGCCCATACTGATAACAGTATTGAGCGACCTTATCTAATGAACTATTAGAGGTATACAGAAGAGATTTGGTACGCAAGCTACTTGCATAAAAAACAGGGAGCAGCGACACCGCCGCTTCCACAACATAACGATTTAAATTGACATATCTGATGAACTACCAGAGGTATGAATGCAGGATTTGATACGTGTACTATAGATACAGATAGCGATATGTCCCAGCTGAAAGAGAGCGGTACCACTCCGATAGTCATCATAATTTAAAGGCATATTACTGTCAATCAGGAAACCGCCATGTGCTATGTTAAATTGTGATTGGAGGAAATTAGTGCACAAAGATTTAAGTGAAAATATGTCATATACTGCTAAAGACAAATAAGCGAAATTTTTTTACATTTGCTATTGGTAGAGAAGAAATAAGGCTTAGGAATTCTGAACGAAATTCATAACATTTTAATAATATTGAATTATTGACCGAGAAAAGTAAGGAAAAGATTGAACAAATAGTTTATTCAGTTTAAATTTGCTTCAAATCAATCATATCTGTAACAAATTATCTCCCTTTTTGGATTTAATTTTTGCTTTGCATGATTGTAAATTTAGTTTATTTAACTGTTTATTTCCAATCTCGACATCGAATATTTCATTTCATTTCATTGAACAGTCTTGTAATTTAAAGCGTTTTGGGCAACATAAAGCAAATTATAAAATGCATAAAATAAATACTACTTGAATTGAAAAACAAAAACAAAATATAACTTAGAATATAACATCAAATTAACTAGTAACTATAACTACAACCTATGACGCTCAAATTAAAGTGCAAAAGTAAAAATTGATCACATAAAATCATATATTTAATATCAACCAAACCAAATAAACCAATAGTTAACAAATATCACTCGTAAATACAAGCATTAAGATGTAAAAGAATATTCACCTACATATGTCAACTGCATATGATAGATAAACCTATTACGAAATATTGTGTATGATATGATTTAAATTTCTAAGCTCATTTGGCAATGCATTACAGCTACGAGCTACTCTTACATTAAACGATCGTGCTGTAAGATGGCAAAGTTTGGGGATAAAAAATTACCTTCTACGAACGGAATGACAAAATTTAAAAGTTTCATGTAGGAAACGCGGACATTGGTTAGAATATAATTTGTAAAAACATAACAACAATCGTACATCGATAAATGCAGGAAATGAACATCCCAGAAATTTAATCGCAAAAGGAAAAGATGTAGCGAACTGCTATGTTCAAAGATAATTGAAGGAGTTTCATATATTTTTGACTGGTAGCAGAGTATATCTCTAAGCAGTACATAACACTTGGCATGACTAGGGCATGAACCAGTTGCTTTTTCACATACAGCGGTTGTGTATAATTGATTCAATGCACAGTTAACACTTGAAACAACGTGATTAATGTGATTCTCAAAGCGCAGCTTATCATCTAACAAGACTCCCAAACATTTCATGTCATGTACAAACTGTAAATTAGAACCATCACAAACCCCCTTTAGTTTGGTTCGAATAAAGCATAGCTTTGGACTTAGAAGAATTGACACAACGTCTGCTCTCTGACATCCAATCACGTAACTTATCAACAATTAATTTGCTCGTGAAGAACGTCTAGAAACTGGTAATCCCCTTTAAATAGCAACTGAATATCATCAGCAAAGACATACGGTTTACACAGAGTATCAAATTTTGGAAAAAAGATCGTCGATGTAAAGAGTGAAGAGAATCGGGCCCAAGACTGAACCTTGCGGCACCCCACTCTTTACGCTGAGCACATTACTATATCTACCATTGGCACAAACTTGTTGCTTCCTTCCTGAAAGGTAGGAGTAAATTAAACTACAAGCATATTTTTCTTTTAAATTTTTTTTTTTAAAGGTTATGGCCAAAGGTCCTTAGCCAACCTGAATGCCTCGGACTCCTCCATGGCACCCATATTGACGGCAAGCTTAGTGCGGACGTTCCGTCAACACGAGGTGGTCCACCGCACAGAACCCTCAGCCTCAGACCGTCTCATAAATCTGACTTCGCAGAAGCACGATTACAGAAGATGCCAACCTTCCAGCCAATATGCATCATATTCCTACAATTATTGAATTAGAACATTATCAATTTTTTGATAATTCAGCAAGTACTGATACTTTTTATTTTAACTTTAAATGTTGTAATTTTGATGCATTACACTCTTTACTTTCAGGTGTTGATTGGGTAGACATTTTTCGGGTAAAACTACTTCTGATTGTTATAATTAGTTTTGTGGAAACAGTATACCGCTGAAGAGTCCAAGACCTTACAATCTTCCGTGGTATGCTAGAGATCTTAAAAAACTTAAAAATATCGGCAACTAATTTTATAAAAAATTTACTGAATCTGGAAATGTGGAAAGACATGAAAAATTGTTATATTATCAGAGAGAATTTAATTTCTTCAATAAAATAGAAATTCCCTCAAACATGATATTTGTTGATGCTGTATCAAGGTCATGCAGTGATTCTGTAAACTTGTTTACTAATTTTTTTAATCAAATTCAAAATTTGTTTGATATGCTAGACATTGATGTCTTAGAACTCACTGAGGATGAGATGTACGACGGAATCATGCATTTAAAAACCAGCTAAAAAGTGAATTCTGACGGGATTTGTGTTTATCTACTAAAGAAATGTGCCTCATTACTAACTTTTGTATATTTTATATTTTTGTATATTTTTAAAAACCGATTTCTAAACTAACAAATGTTTTGAAAATGTTTGAGCGTATAATTTATAAGAAGTTATCTTTTCTTACAAAATCGATTATATCTCCATCTCAGCATGGATTTTACCTAGGTAGACCTACCACAACAAATTTAACCAAATATTGTATTTCACAATTTGAACAATTTTTAAATAAAATGCAATGTTCTGTGAAAATGGTTAAATTTGTTACAAATTTTATGCAAAGTCGTTATTAGTGGTTATGAATCTCTTTTCCATATTTGCAAATATTTCTAACTGTTTTAAAAAAGTAAATTTTGTTTTATATGCAGATGACTTAAAAATATTCCACATAATTTCTAATATTTCTGAGGCCCTAGATCTTCAGAATGATTTAGATAATTTTCTTGATTGCTGTTCCCTAAACAAACTTTCATTAAATCTATCAAAATGTGTCCATATTTCATTTTCAAGGTCTCGAAATCCAATTCAACTGGATTTCAAAATTGGTAATTACAGGCTCCTCACTGTAAAAAAGTATATAAATTATAAGATCTCTAAAGCTTATTCTGTACTAGCGTATATTAGAAGAAATGGTTCCGATACCACCGACCCACTTATCTTAAAAATAGTGTATACATACGTCCTATGTAAAATCAAAGTTGGAATATGCCCCTATTTTTTGGAGTCCCCTTTGCCAAGTCAACATATCACGCATAGAAAGAAGTCAGAGGGTCTTTCTGAAATTTGCTCTCTCCTCAATTAACTTTGGTGATTTTGTGCCTTCTCATATTTCCAGATGCTGGTTACTGGGCTTACAGCCATTGCAATATCGCCGTCTTTATAATACCTTATTATTTGTATTCGATATAATAGCTGGTATAATTGATTGTTGTGAATTATTGTCGCTTATACCGTTTTATGTTCCGCCAACATCACTTGGATATCATTATATACTTATTGTAACACGTCATTCCACAAATTATGCCCAGCATAGTGCTTTGAATCGCAGATTTATTGAATTCAATAACCTAAATGGGATTGCAAGGAATGAATACCCAATTCAATACCTAGAGTTTTGTATGTCCAGAAATAACTTTACATATTTACATAAATTATTTATTTATTTATTTACATAATATCTTACAATTAAAATTATAAACTAAACAAGGAAGCTATGACAACATAGGTCGTAATACTTGATATTATATAGAAAACGTAAATAATATATTCTATATATATTGGTAAGTGTTACTTTCCTTCAAAAATTTCAGCACAAGAGTAACGTTTTCAATAGTAGGGTTGGCAAGGAGATACTTTGGATCTATACCTTTAAATATTTTTCTTCGGATATTTTGGAATTTCGGACATTGGGATAATAAATGTCCTGGGGACTTTAGTAGCGTGACATTACAGTCGCAGTAATTGAAATTAGGTATATTTAAGAGATGTCCGTGCGTGCTTTTAGTATGCCCAACCCAGAGTGTGAGGAATTTTATAATGTCGTTTCTTCTAAAATCCTGCATGTTTTCTTTTAAGTATTTAGTTTATTTACTTAACTTTCTTGAGATATGTTATGTCAATTCTTAGTCTGTAAGGATTTATATATCCATAGACGTAAATAAATGAAATGAAATAAAAAATTCATTTTATTGATATTTCAACCCAGGTTATATTTTAGGTATGGAGTTGATTATTATACAATTATAGAAGTTGTTTTCGTCCCACTTTAATGACGGCATTGTAATGCACACCATGTCGGCTAGTTTTTGTACAATAATGGAATTTACTATTGTTACTATTGCTATGTGATGTAAAACGTAGCGGTTTGACAGAAGCTAATTATGTACCAACTGCAATATGTTCCAACGTCAATGATATTTGGAGGAATGTACTTAAATGTTGTATACCCAGGCAGCAGTCGCCTGGGGTAATAGTATTCATTGCATATGTAACCATATTCTTCATACAATCGCAACCTTTGCTCTAATATATTTCGCCGACTTACTAAGGAAAGTCCTAGGTTAGGTAGGTAACTTCACATATACTTTTATTTTAGCCCATATATTTTCGATGCACGGAGACAATCTTAATCTTAGAGTTGCTGGTGAGAAGAAATTTAGGGGACTCCGTACTTCTTTCTTATTTGTAAATAAATTCATACTTTCTGGCGGATTATGGACAGTTTTAATTATATACAATCGATAATGGAGGGTATTGCCAACTGTTGAGATGATGAGATGATTTTCTCAAATTTGTATAAAATGTTATGTTTTATATATGTTAAAGCATTGTAAACGGATTCATTTTTACCATTGATATTATTGCGACAATCTCTTCTACTTTGAAAATGAGTGGATTTTTCTCCGCGTCATAATGTATTTTCCTTGTTACGTACAACCCATCAATATTCTGTATTGTATGGAATTTCTAGTGATGCTGGCAGTTCAATCCAGTCGAATCCCTTTTTAACAGCATCTAAAAAGCAAATCTTGCGATCTTGGTCACTATACTTTTTATACGTCTTCCTATCGATCAAGCACACGTCTACAAAGAAATATCGATAGAAGTCTTACCTTCAATAATGCCTCCGCACAGGAGAAAATTAGTTTTGGTGGTAAAATTGTTCGCCATGGATGCACTATTTTTACAGCTCCTCATGACATTTCCGATTAAAGAACATTTTGTGAATAGCATTTGCTAGGTCATAGACGTTTTGGATTTCCGCAGAGCAAATTTATTTTTACACTTTACGAAAAATTGCTGAGAATCATTTCGAATGTATTATTTGTTGTCCTGTTATTAGGATTGCGTTAAGTATATTAAAGAATAATTTGAGAAAGTTACTTCCATGTAGTATATTTTAGAAATAGGAGAATGCCATTGGAGTATTTGTGTTTCGGAAATATTTCAACAGCTTCCAGTAGTTGGGTGCAGAGTTCGTGTTTCGTCAGCAACTGGCAATAGAACCATAAAACGAAAAACATATGCACTTCGTTATAGGGAGAAAATCCAATAACACAATTATGGATAATAATGTTTTTATCACTCGTTTTGCTCTTATATTTCCGCATCCTTAAATAAAAACATTTGTGTTACTCTCGTTGTTGTGCTTCAAAAGGCGACTTTCCAATTACTCATTATATCGTATACGCTACGTTGTAGAACATACAATGGTCGAATTGAACCTGTTTTTTTTATTTCAAATGACCAATTTGGAATAGCAGTTGACGTGTTTTGAATTTCAATTGATGTGTTTTGAATTTCAAATGGAATATTTGAATTCCAACAGATGTCTTTTCAATTTTAAATGGAAATTTGGATTTTCAATTGATATGTTTTGAATTTGGAATGGAAATATGAATTTTCAATTGATGTCTTCTTAAATGGAATTTTTGATTTTCAAATAGACTTCTTTTAATTGCAATTAGAATTCATTTAGGAATGATGTAGATGATGTACAAACGGGCTGATCGACTCTATCATTTGATGCGGCAAAAATGTAACGCCCAGAAGAAAGCGTTTAAAGCGTCAAGTATCTCTCAACCAAATGTGTCATGACTTTTCAAGTAGATTGAGCGACGTCCGTCTGCCTGGCGCGATAACTGCTGAAAATCTTCATGAAATTTCTTAAACATCCCAAGATCGTAGTCGGGGATTGTAAATGAGCTACATTGACCCACCCCATCTAGTACCTTAAATACAAATTGACCTATTTTCGGATTTTCGGAAATGTCATTGTTACTCGTAATTCGTTAACTGCAGTAACCTGATTTTTTGCCAATCGTATTTCTGTGCAATAATTGGTAAAATTTTAAAGAAACGGCCGATTAGACACTCCTCTTTTATCATCTCAGATACAAATGACCGAATTTGCTCGATTCTTTGTTCAATATTCTTCCAACAACTGTATATATGTAGTTAAATTTGGCACACATGCGTTTTGTTGTAGTTCTTTTTTATGGAAACCGTCAGCAAACTGAAATACGTTCATTCACAAAATAAAATACGTAGACAATTTTAATTAAAACATTTAAAAAAACGACTTTACGTAATAAGATCGAAACTAAGGGTGAGTAATGAGAATAACAATCTAGATCAACGACTGACAACAGAGAAAAATCATTGGAATAAACTAAAACTTGTAACGCTGCGAGATTAATGATTTTTATGGCTTGTTCAGAGATGTGCTCTATTAATCCAACATCACTATGAATGCTAGAAATTGGAGCATTCATGTAAATAGCGAGCCGTATGTACTTAAGTACACACACACATGCGTCGCTCAGTTGCATTCCTAACTGTTTGCTGCTATTGTCATTTTCTTCACACATTCCTTTTCAACCTGCAAAATCTCGATGTGCAGCAAAAAGTAATGTGCGAAAAGTTCATTTTTTAGTCTAGTTTTGGTCGTGAATGCGTGCGCAGCTTTGTCCTCCGTGGTCTTAGACAAAAAAAACAAAAACAAGTGAACAAAAAATAAGTGACAATAAACAACAAAAAAAACAAAACAATTCTCTTTTTTTAACCAACACAAAAACTAGAACATTAAACATTTTGGTCCGTAACGAGCCGGATTGTGTGGTTAAAGTGTACAAAATCAAAAATTGTGAAAAGTGATAAATGTGACAAAAAAAAATGGATTAAAAACTACTTGTTGGAAAATTTTGTGAGTGACTCAAAAAAAAAAAATTGACAAATTTCAAATTAAAAATTACAAATTAAAAAATCACATTAAAAATTTCAAATTAACAAATTTCAAATAAAATTTCCAAATTGAACAGTGGTCAAAAAGACAAAAAGAAAAAAGTGCGAATAATTACCAAATTGAGATTTAATAATTTTAGTTGAAATTGCTGAATAATCTGTGTTTTCACCAATAACCTTTGTGTGTGCTTAAAGTTGCCTACATTTTAATCTACCTATATGTGACAATTGGTTAACTAAAAATTTAAAAGAACAAAAATTGGCTAATTAAAAAATACTTTGAAAACATTTAAATTCATCTAACTTTTTATAAGTGTTAAAACTTGCGTAAAATTAATTTACGAACACAAATTGGCTAATTGAAAAATTCAAAAAAAAGCTAAAAAAGGTGGATTAAAAGTGTAAAAAAAAAAAAAAAAACCAGACCACTAAAAGAATCAAAAAAAATTGTTAAACCTTTCCTATTTACAAAAAACAAAAAAGCATTCTTGATTGTGACAAAACTACAAAGGTTAACAAAAAGACATCTGGTATAGTTGAAACATTTAATACAAAACCAAAACTTTATCACCGTTATAACGGTTAATAAAAAGACATCTGAAAACTCTGAGAAGTGGTACAGTCGACACTTTTAATTTCATACAAACTATTAAACCTTGAAAAGCAAAACTTCAGCACCGTTATAACGGTCAACCAACAACAAGCAAAGACCCAAGAGGAGGAGACAACTCACCAACAACAAGCAAAGACCCAAGAGGAGAAGACAACTCAAGCAACTCAACAACAACAACAAGCAAAGACCCAAGAAGAGGAGACAACTCAACAACAACAAGCAACGACCCAAGAAAAGGAGACAAGAAACAAACAAGTAAATATAAAAGAAGAGGCGATTGCAGTAAGTACAAAGAAAAAAAAAAATATGTACATATGTAAAGGGGAGAACAAAATTATTCGCGCAAACCAATAATATATTGTAAATGAATACTTGATAGACCCAAATTGGACTTTTTTGACATAACGGAATTAGAATCGCGGAAATAGAAAAATTTTTTGCAAATATTTTCAAATATTTGAAAAATTATTCCGGTACATTTCGACCCAAGACGCATAATTTTGGAAGGCTCTCGCTAGTGGTCTCACGCTTACCAAGACAAATTGAATAAATTTTGCTGGCATAAAATCTTTTGAATTTATTCGGAAAAAATCAACAGTCTGCGTCTCTGAACAAAGGCAAGAAAAACACCATTTCGCTTGAGAATCTAATCTTTTGCCTCCTTACGCTATCACCTAGGCGAATAATAACCAATACCTTGTTTTTGACATCTTGTTTATTGGACACTTAAGTAATTTGTTTGTCAAACGAAATTTTTTTATTTCGGATTTTGGAAATCAATCCCTTGAAAGTAATTTTTTGATTTTCATCAAAACAAAATGGCGAAGGAAATTGCTAACAGATTTATGAATTGGGTTAACGATCTGGCAGACTTCGAGAGCATGTGCATCATTAAAGGGGATGAAAGCATTCATGCGTTGGAAATATATAGGGTGGAACTAAACTCCCTATGGGACCAAGTGAAAAAGGCTTATTTAGATTGTCGAGATGTGGTACCTGCTGAAGGAGACAAGCCGATAGATCAGGGTAAAGTCCGCGCACACTACAGAGAAGCTCTTCTCTGTTATAAACGCATACTGAGCTCTCTTAACGAAAAGATTGAAACGATGTCGGAATACAACGCGCAGGAAAAATTGGAGCGAGTTTCACAGACGATGCCCATCAACAATGAGGTGGACTTAGCTCCGGTCTTGAAACTTCCACCCTGCGATACGGAAACATTTCTTGGAGGTTATCAAGCATGGCCGAGCTTTAGGGATTTGTTCTCCACTCTGTATATAAAAAATCCAAGGTTGAGCAAAGTTGAAAAATTATTTCATTTAAAACATAAAACAGCGGGAGAAGCACGTGAAATAATTAGCCACGTACCCTTGACGCACGATGGTTTCGACATTGCATGGCAAATTTTAATGGATAGGTTTGAAAACAAGAGAATGCAAGTAAATGATCAGTTGAAGAGTCTGTTCAATTTGCAGAATGTGTCGGCAGATTCGAGTTCCTCAATTCAGAAATTACAACGAACGGTTAAGAGTTGCATTCAGACTTTAGAAGCATTAAAAATAGACACCAAAGGTTGGGACCCAATCCTAATCTACCTTTGTTCCACAAAATTGCCTAGAACTTTTTTGGAGGAATTTGAAAATGGTTTGGAGGATTGCTCATCAATCCCACCTTGGACCAAGTTCGACGAATTTTTAACGCACAAATTTAAGACCCTTGAATCAGTGGGCAATATAAAACCAACTTCTACAAAAAATAGTCAGTCTAGATCTGACTATAGCAGAAATGGAAGACGATTGAGCACTTTTCAAACAAATGTTGCTCAAAGTACACAACCCTCAGGGGTAAAACACAATAATGCAATATCGCAAAGGGAATGTCGTACTAAAAATGAGCAAAGCTGCCAACTTTGCAAACAAATTCATTTTTTACGAACATGTCCAAAGTTTATCGAGAAGAACGTGAATGATCGCATTCACTTCGTGAAGGTGACGCACTCATGTTACAACTGCCTTTTATTGAACCACGGAGTAAAGGATTGTAAAAGCCGCTATTGTTGTAGATATTGTAATCAAAGACATCATACTTTGTTGCATAAGGGTAACGAGACCCAAACTACAATGCAAGTCCCAGTTAGAGATGAAGTACGCCCTAGTACCAGTGCTGCAGCTCTAACTACTCTCATACAGTCCACATCGAATTTAGACCCTCCTGATACCTTAGCTTTGACACTTCAGGAGGACAGTGTCAATAGTGTTCGACCTCATACCACTTTGTTATTCACTGCCATAGTACAAATTGAATCTAGAGGACAAAGATATGACGCTCGGGCGATTATTGATACTGGTTCACAATCCACTTTTGTTTCCGAGAAACTCAAAAATCGTTTAAAACTCCCGACACGAAGAAATCTAGTTCATGTTACTGGCTTAAGTCAAATCGTAGCTGAAACCAGTACCGAAACGTGTTTTTTCAATTTGTGTTCACCTGTGGATCCTAGTTTTGAGTTGGAAGTTTGGGCACCTGTCTTGAAGACCCTTCCTTCCAACTTACCCTCACAAACTCTTGAACAGAGTCAACTCAGTTTAGCTGCAAAACTTGAACTAGCAGACCCTACTTTCTACGCAAGTAGACCCGTTGATATTCTAATTGGCATGGATATAGGACCCTTCATATACACTGCTGGCGTTCCAATGCAGTCCCTCGGATCTCTTTTGGCCCAAAAAACAGTGTTTGGGTGGATCATTGGGGGGCCGGTTTATCAGAAGAATTGTAATGACTGCCCTATATCGCTTTACAAATCAATTTCGATTGAGAACATCCTCACACGCTTTTGGGAGGTGGAGGAAACTCCAAAAAATGTGTTACGATCAGAGGAAGACATTTTTTGCGAAGAAAACTTTAGAAGAACAACTCGTCGGAATTCAGCGGGAAGATACATCGTAACCCTGCCCATTAAAAAATGTGAAGACCTGGGGAATTCCAGAAATATTGCCCTGGCACAATTCTATAGAATGGAGAGGAAGCTGATGAAGACACCCGATATCAAAGATCAGTATGACTCAACCATCATGGAATATTTGGAGTTGGGACACATGAGGAAAATCTCGGCACAGGAAATAGATGACAAGCCGCATTATTATCTGCCACATCATGCCGTCATCAGACCGGATAAAATAACGACAAAGCTCAGAGTCGTTTTTAATGCCTCAAGTCCTTCATCTAACAGAAAGAGTTTGAATGACAATTTGTTTCCAGGACCCGTACTCCAGCAAGATCTTGTCCTACAAATTTTGAAATGGAGATTTTTTAAGTACGCATTTAACGCTGACGTTACAAAAATGTACCGTCAAATTCTCCTGGACCCCACTCAAACTAAATATCAGCGAATTTTGTTCAGAAAGTCTCCAAATGACCCGGTAGAAGATTTTGAATTACTGACAGTAACATTTGGAGTGAACTGCGCCCCATTTCTTGCCATTCGGACACTTCAGCAGCTAGCAGAAGATGTAGAAGAATCCTATCCCTTAGCCTCTAGGATTATTCGACAAAATTTGTACGTAGATGATATCTTAGCAGGTGGTCATACGGTGGAGGAGGCAATAAAGTCTCGAAAGCAGCTAGTTAATGCCTTGAATTCAGCTGGTTTCGAACTAAGGAAATGGGCGTCAAACGAACGTTCGGTGCTTCAGAATCTATCTTTGCAGTCAATCTTGCCTGTAGATTGGTTGAACTTATCGGAAGCTTCCTCAACGAAAACTCTTGGCATTCGATGGAATATTTCCACCGATACATTTGCACTTACATCTCCTGTTGCTGAGGAAAGAATCTTACCTACCAAACGAGAAGTACTATCAACAATAGCCAAGCTCTTCGATCCATGTGGATGGCTTGCCCCAATAATAGTAGTAGCAAAACTAATAATGCAACAAATTTGGCTGGACAGAATCGGCTGGGATGATCCTTTGAAGTGTACCACTGCACTAAATTGGAAAAACTTTGTTAAAAACTCTCCTTCAATTAACACCATAACTGTTCCCAGATGGATTCACTTCACACCAACAAGCGTGGCTGAAATTCATGGATTTTGTGACGCATCGGAGAACGCATATGGAGCAGCACTCTACATTCGCCTAGAACATGTTGATAAGTCAACCGATACTTTCTTGTTAGCTGCTAAAACCCGTGTTGCGCCTATTAAGAAAATTTCTTTACCCAGACTCGAGCTATGTGGAGCTGTTCTACTATCAACCCTAGCAGCTGCGGTGATTCCAAATATCCAAATCTCGAATCTATCGACACAATATTGGACAGATTCCACTATTGTCTTAGCTTGGCTCAAGAAACCTCATTGCTCATGGAGTACGTTTGTTGGAAATCGAGTCTCCGAAATTCTAAACAACGTGGGGCATGGAAAATGGCGTCATGTTGATTCAGGAAGCAACCCAGCGGACATTGCAAGTCGAGGATGCTCACCACATGATCTAAAATCAAAGCCTTTGTGGTGGCACGGTCCCCACTGGTTAAAACTCCCAAAAGATCGGTGGCCAATTTACGAAGCTGGAGAGGACACGGATTTAGAAGCAAAACGAATAAAAGTACTCACAACGACAACAAGTGAGGATTTGTTGCTTCGATTTTCAAAACTATCGCGAGCTTATGCGGTTTTGGCTTTTGCGCTACGATTTTGGAAAAACACTGGCGCAAGAAAAGCAAAATATTGCCTCAAAAGTACATCGATAACTGCTGATGAAATTGGAGATATTAAAATTCGACTTATTGTTCTAACTCAAAAGATTTATTTTGCAACTGAATATCAATCTTTGACTCAGAAAAGCCGAATTTCGCCTAGTAGCAATCTTTTAACTCTTAATCCGTTTCTAGACCCAAAGGGCGTTATTAGAGCCAATGGCCGTCTTGTCCACTCAACCGCTTTAACATACAATGAACGTCATCCAATCATTTTACCATATGCAGCTCGATTGACTCAGTTGTTAGTAGAATATGCTCACAAAACAACAGCCCACGGGGGAAATCAGTTATAAATTCGCACTTTGAGATCTGAATTTTGGATTTTTAAACTCAAAACTCTTGTAAAAAAGGTGATCCATCGATGCAAAATTTGTTTGCTCTACAAAAAGGAAACCCAGAGTCAGATTATGGCAGCACTACCTCCAGAACGTACTACGCTGACTAGACCTTTTTTGAACACTGGAGCTGATTTTGCTGGTCCGTTCGGTATTAAGAATTATACTGGTCGCGCGTGTTTGGTAACCAAAGGCTATGTTTGTGTTTTTGTCTGTTTTTCAACAAAGGCTATACATTTAGAGGCTACGAGCGACTTGTCGACCCAAACGTTTTTGGCAGCCTTCTCGAGATTTATTGGTCGTCGCGGGTGTCCAGCTAGAATGTATTCGGACAACGGAACGAATTTTGTTGGAGCAGCGGAATTGATTCGAAAGGACAGGATAGAATTCATGAAATCTCTTCAAACCAGCACCCTAGAGCACACATTCAGTCAGAATTTCGAGTGGAAGTTTATACCTCCAGGCGCTCCTCATATGGGCGGCTTATGGGAGGCAGGAGTAAAATCATTCAAAACTCACTTACGCAAACTTATACCCACTATGAATTTCACTTTTGAAGAATTTTCGACTTTATTGGCCCGTATCGAATCTTGTCTAAATTCTCGACCCTTAAGTCCCGCTAGCGATGACCCTAGTGATCTCCAGCCATTGACTCCTGGTCATTTTCTGATTGGTACTCCTATGCTCGCTCCTGCAGAACCAGACATGTCTGGTTGTAGTCTATCCCTTGCCAACAGGTGGAAACGGCTCAAAATCATATCACACTATTTTTGCCAAAGATGGAAGGCGGAATACTTAAAGGAATTGCATCGCCGAAACAAGTGGAAACACCAAAAGGAAAATGTTCAAGTGAATGACCTTGTCGTCATCAAGGAGGAGAGACAGTCCCCTAATGATTGGAAGCTGGGTCGGATTACAAAAGCATACCCAGGCCCAGACCAGAACATTCGCGTCATTGACATACGTACGGCAAACGGCACCATTACTAGACCCATAACGAAGGTCGTCAAACTATTTTCGGACTGACTAGAAATTTGCATTTTAATTTCAATCGCAAAACATTTTAACAATAATGTTTTTTATACCCCTTTAGGCATGGCCGGTTATTTACCACGCCCAAGTCGATCACAAGAGGAAATTGACCGATTGACTGAACGCCGTGCTCGTCATCAAGATCGGAACCATCGACCCCACGAGCCACGACACAGGCCAGGAGACTGGCAATATTCTTGTGGTCTATGCCAAGAAGACCACGCTCTCAGATCATGCCCAAGGTTTCGGCAGTTAACGCCATATCAAAAATATGAGACGGTAGAACGAAGGGGATACTGCCGGAACTGTCTAGCTCGCAGCCACCTAGCCCCGGATTGCCCTAACGCCATAGGGTGCCATAAGTGCGGGAGACGGCACCACACTATGCTCCACGGCGCACAGCAACTCGAGGAACATTTACTCAGTGGACACAATGACGAACAACTGTGCCGAAGGTCAACCGTTTTCATACCCACTGCCATGGTACAGATGGCTGAAGAGAGTAATGGTTCGTGGGCGTCTGTGCGAGCGCTTCTTTGTCCATCATCTGTGGCCTCCAGAATTGCCTCATCAACCGTTCGACGCCTGGGTCTGGCAGCTTATAGGCAAGGTGCCTCTCGATTCGTTACAGTGCGGGTAAAATCAATCCATAACCAAAGGGATTGGGTGTTGCAGGTCAATGCAATCGTCACAAATGAGTTACCTCGACGACCCTATTTGGACCCAATTATTGAAGACCCAACTACAGACTTCAGCCATGACACAATTGCCGATGTGGACCCAAGGAGCAATGTTCCTATTGATATTGAGCTTGGCGCTGATGTGTACCCTTCTATACGTCGCGATGGCGTCATACGCACGGAGCTGGGGCGAGTAGAGGCACACAAGACAGCTCTCGGTTATGTCTTCATTGGACCAACACGCAACCACTAATATACATTACAACCAGCTATTTAGATTTAAGCACAAAAAGAAAATGAATTTGTTAGAATTAAATCGAAACATGAAAATGAAATATTCTTTGTAAAATTATTTTGATAACTGAAATCATAATGTTCTTTTAAAACTAATTGCATAACTTAAGTCAAAATGTTCTCTTTAAAACAAATTTAATTATCACAGGTCCACGGGGGGCCGGAATGTTCAGAGATGTGCTCTATTAATCCAACATCACTATGAATGCTAGA
>JAHXMU010000251.1:4778812-4817194 GCA_019455685.1 Philornis downsi
ATGGCTTAATCTGTCATTTTGTAATAAAGAGAATATCTTCTCGGTTCAATGGTGCCATTGGACTGAACTAACGTTTCCGCTTCCGACTTCGATTCATTTTCTCTCACTGTTGGTTAATCAGGATCATCATGGCTATTTTCGGATGACGGTGGAAACATTTCAGTACTCCAAGTAATTCACTTCTGGTACACGATCATTCGTATAACGCTGTCAGAGTTGGTTTCCATGTGACCTCATGAGCATATTACAATGACCTGTCGATGACCTGTCGATATCAGCACATTGTAAATAATTTCGACAATCATTTCAACCTCTTCTCCATGAATCACAGACTTTTTAATTTTATAACAACGTTTTGTATAAATTGTATCTCTTGCCGTGATATCGTATCGCATGTTACTGGTGTCTGGAGTAACTTTCAATAAATCTAACGGCGTTTGGATACGTCTTCCAATAAATATTTCGGATTGTAACTTATCGTCCGGAGCATTTGGTTTTGGCGTTGCTCTGTATTGAGATAGAAAATTCAATAAAAAATTCCCTTGCCGTCAGGATTACCATCAAAATATGATCTTTCAAAAGCTTTTTTGATTACTGCTACGAATCGATATGTTTGACCTTAGACTGATATGCGCAATTCGTCTTTCTTCACAAAAATATTAAAAAATGGAACTAACAAATTTCATGCCGTTGTCTGACACTATCAGTTTTTGTTGCCATATCGTGAAATAAATTCATGAAAATATTTTAAATTTCGTTTGATGAAATTGTTGAAGTTTGCATCACTTCCCACCACTTTGAGTACGAGATAACCATCACCAAGTAGTTTTTACATCTTTGGAGTTCCGCAATATCGATACGCACACGAGAGTTTGCTACTGAAGCACAATTTTGACACTGATTTACAAATTGTAATATTTCGGCGTCCATATGTTTGACACCCTGATGTTCATTGTGAAGTTGATTTAGCATATGATGTCTGAAATCTTTCAGAAAGAGCTCTTGATACTATTGTTAATGATACATAAAGATTATCAACGATGGTAAAACGGTTTAAAATGAAGTGCTATTAAAATGAAGTGCTGAATACAGTTTAAAACCTCTTGTATTAATTCTGCTATATTGCTATATTGCTGATATTGCTATACGAACTATATTTTGTGCAAGCGGCATGTAATTAATGTCATCTTCGATGATGAAATTTAAATCTTCATTAGTTTAAATAGCTGGCTAACTTCAAAATTGTTGTACTGAGATTGGGTTTCAATAAGACGTGAAAGGATATCAACATTTTGAAATTCATTTATTTACATGCTGAATTTTTAAAATTATAATACATGAAAAAACGCCTTCTGCCGCAATCGGTTGGCTGTGTGTGTTTGTGTACCTTTTTCAAATCCAAAAATTGCGAGGAAAGGTTTGTGGTCTGTCAACAGCGTGAATCTTCTGCCATATATCATACGATAGAATCTCGTACATGCCAACACCAAGGTCAATGCCTCTTTTTCGGTTTGAGTGTGTTTTTTTCCACCGGTGTTAAATCTCGCAAAACGTAAGAAATTGCTTTTCTAGTTCCATCGAGCATATGGTTTTTTTTTTCATCAATCCCAATTATGGATGAGTTGGCTGCTACAAATAATGGCCATTTGTTGTTGTACTGCGTCGAGTAAATGTGATTGAAGCTTTTTCATAAATTGTTGAAATGATAATTCACATTTTGCTCCCCAATGTCATTTTATTCTGGCTTTCAATAGATTATCGAGAGAATTTCTAAGATTACGCATTCGATTAATGAATTTTCCATAATAGTTTACAGCGCATTGACGGACGTGGTATATTTCATACAGCTTCAACCTTTTAAGGATCAGGGTTAATGCCACGTGAATCTATTATATGATCAAGTTATTTAATTGAAATGTGAACTAAGTTACATTTTCCCCCAACTTACAATCAACCCTTGGTCGTGAAAACGTTTAATGACCTCCTTGAACTTTGGAAAGTGCCAACATTGATCACATTATCCAAATAGGCTAAAACATCATCGAGCACTGAAAGTATTGTATCCATAGCCTTTTGAAATGCACCAGGTGCAGATGTTATTCCTGGGCGCAAACATATATATGCCTTTATTTGTCGTTATAGTTATCATATTTTTTACAATTTTACTAAAAATTCTACAGTTTGATCTCTTAGTGAAAATCTCGTTTGCGGAATCGGGTATAGATTTGGTTCCCCATTCGGAGTGTGTAACTAGTGTTATGATTCCTTCAGCTTCCAAACGGTCTAATTCGGTTTCTACTAGTGATAATGTTGCAAACGAGACTGGCCTTTTTGACTAAAATACTGGTATGCTGTGTTTTACTTATAATGTGAACTATGTGTGTGCGTAAACTGTCTTCCTTTGAACTACTGTTGGATAATGTTCTCGCATTTCCTTTAAAATTTTATTTTTATGGACAACTGCAGAAATATGTTTAATAATGTGACCCAACCCAACTTTTCTACTAAATCTGTTCCGAATATGTTAAGATTTTCTAAATTCGGTAACATACATTGTTGCTGTTTGTACGAGTATTTGGTCATTAACTTGCAGTTCAGTATAAAACTCGCCAATGATGGGTAACTCGTTGTTGGAAGTATCCGATATTTTTTGCACGCAACGTTGGCTCGCTAATTTTTATCCAGTTGGATTTTGAAATTATCGTTAATTCTGTTGTCCTGCTGCCGTAACCAACCGTAGTTCTGTGCGTTGTTGTTGTATTTGGAGTGAAACAAATTTTCTGCGAGCAACAAGACTTTTTACCGTCCAAACATTTTGTTGACGTCTTGGCGTCGCTGCTACTACGGTAATGTGGAGGATGTCGTTGCTTTTGCTATTGTTGTACTTGCTGCGTTTGTACTTTTGTTTGTGCAGACTTTGCGGTTGATTTTGTGGTATAGTTTTGGCGTGATGTGTATTTGAAAACATCCATAATATTCTCATATATGCTTAGATTTTCTCTTAGCTATGTAGTTGTTCTTGTTTTTCGCTGCCCTTGCCTGGTGTTATTCTTAAGTTTCGTTATACGCTGTATCTCCGGGGTCAACTTTTCCAATGCGATATCAGAAGTACACTCTAGCATTGAGATTAAACTGCTGCGAATTTCTGTGTATGAAGATGATTGCAGACTAATATCAAAAGTGAGACATTTTGTTTGTTGTGTCGTCATCTGAGCCTATAAAAAACGTTCGCATTACTTGTTCATTCTCCCTGCATACATAACAATGTCTTCGTTATCGTCCTTTGAAATTCTTAAGCATTTGTAACGAATACTGAACAAAGACTCCTTGTAATTGAACAAAACTTTCAGCTGTGTTAAAGTTCCTTTAATTTGTAATTCTTCAGGTTTCTTTGATAGCAAAAAATGTGAGTACCTATCGTACACTTCTTGCCTTAACTCCCGAAGAATTACGCGGACCTCGAATGCATTGTCTAGAGCTTTTGCTTCTTCAACGAAAAGAGCTTCATGCCGGTTGTATCAGTTAGAAAAATAGATGTCGGATTCTGGATAGTAGCAAAATTCATTAATGCTTTCGGACAGAACATCCACCAAATTTTCCTGCACTGATTGTGCTGGCTGATGTGTTAATGTAGCGTTTGGTTTTTTTTTTTTAAAGATTACAAGTTTGTCTGTTAAACCTTGTTGGCGTTGAGCAGCTTCTGTTTGCTAAACCAAAATCTTCCAATTGATTTTAATGACTTCTTATATCGCCTTGCACAATCCTCTTCCTTCATGGAAATCGTTAAGCTCAGCAAAATCAAACCAAGATCAACACTAAGTGAATAACAATGATGACTTTTATGGCTTTCGGCAATACGTTTTAAAGACGTAGATCCAAAAATGAAAGTGGACAGCATTCCTTCTCCTTTTGGTATCTCCCATACAAATTAGTTGATTTCCCAAAATTCAATCTTTCCCCTGCGGTTTAATGATTTCTAATGGTTGTAAAACTCGAGACCTTTTGGTTAGAATGATACATTCTTAACTTCATACCTTTCAGGAAATGGTACTAAATTCATCCATATTTGGCGCGCATCAAGCCGTTGGTAATCATTGCTCTGAGAATGAAAGTGCAGGACATTTCCGCATCTCTTCTAGTATCTCGCATTTGTCGTTCTAAAATTTTAAAATATCGGCAAAATAACCATGCCCTTTCTGACATCTTTCATACAATTACCTTACCTCTCTTTCATACAACCTGATTATTCTCATGTTCATACCTTTAATTCAATTACGCCAAATCCAATATAATTTAGCACGCATTTTAGCTTAATAAACTTAGTTCTCCGAATGGAAATACCACGCCCCATACGATTTGGTCGATTTTGTAAAAGTCAAAGGTCCCTTTATAAGTTATAAGTGGAACACTTGAGTAAGTTATAATTTTGCACATAGTGTTGCAATCGATTTCAATTAGAACAACAGATTAGAACCGATTATAATTAGATTTAGCACTTCGCTTTTGGCCCACCATTTTTGCACCAAGGCTAACTGAACTTGGGTAAAGATACGTTCGTACTGGTTGTGTTAGTATTTATTTATACCTTCAACCAGAGGAATGAAGGTACAGCAACACAAAAGGATATTGGGTGAAGGCATTTGTAAGTCAGTTCACCTGACTGAAATTTCTGTACTGGTTTAAATTGTAACTGAAAAGCAGATAAAGTGATAAAATGCCTGAAATAAGTAACTTTATTGGCGCCTCAAATTACCTATAACGAAGAGGATACTGGTGTCAAAGATATAGGTAATAAATACAAAATGAAATAAATTACGAAGCCCCAAAAAAGTGAAAAACTTGTCACAAAAAACGCAATTGTTTCCATGCGAAACAGTATATGGTAGATCATTCTTCCTATTGCTTTATGTATACAAAATTATCTTCCCAAAGCTGCTATCTCTCTTTGTCTTTTAAAATAGAAAACATATAATTTTAAAAATTATCTTTTAGATCGATTGTCCAGGAACTTCTTCTTCTTCATAGGTGGCGACTGCAATAGACAAACTTATCTATTAATCACCACCCGTGGAAAATAATTCCAAGCGCTCAGATCTTCTGCACTTCCCTCCAATTCGTCACATCAAGTTTCGATAGTATTTTAAAATCCTGGTCCTTCCAACGGAGTTTTGGTCGTCCTCTTCTGCGCCGTCAATCGAGTTCGTCGCTGAAAACTTTCCGTGCTGGAGTATTTGGGTCCATCCGCACAACATGATCCAGCCAACGCAATCGCAGTATATTAATACGTTTGACCACGTCGACGTCGGCATATAGCTCATACATCTCATTGTTCATGCGATGCCGATACTCTCCGTCAACGATGATGGATCCATATATTTTCCGGAGCATTTTTCTCTCGAAAACTGCCAGTACTGATTCATCCGCTTGCTTCATAACCCAGGATTCTGCGCCATATAACAAGACGGGTAGAACCAACGTCTGGTACAGTCGGATTTTTGTTTATCGAGAGAGGGCTTTATCATTGAATCGCTTGCTTAGCCCATAGTAACATCTGTTAGCACGCAATACTCTCCTCTTTATCTCCATGCTGACATCATTCGTTTTGTTTACACCGGAACCGAGGTAGATGAATTCTTCCACTACTTCAAAATTATAGTTGTCAACGTCCCAAACGAGTAGACTCTTTGTTCGTTGAAATCAATAACTTGCCACCAGTCTCATTACCACCAGACTCATTTTCGCTGCTTCCTTCTTGATGCTTGAGAAGGCTGCATTAACATCTCACAGTTTTTTTTGTCAATAGTGTCTATGTCATCTGCATACGAGTATGCGAGTTACATATGGCTTTTATTTATGATGGTACCAGTCGTATTAACTGCAGCTTTCTTCATAATAATCCCCAACAGTATGTTGAAGAGGTCGCACGATAGACGGTCGCCCTGCCTAATTCCTCTTTTGTTGAAGAGGTCGCACGATAGACGGTCGCCCTGCCTAATTCCTCTTTTGGTGTAAAAAGGCTCGCTAAGTTCTTAGCCTATCTTTACTAAAAACTTCGTATCAGTCAGCGTCATCCTACAAAGACGTATAAGCTTCGTAGGAATTCCAAACTCGGACATGGCCTCATACAGTTTTTGCCGAATCAGTAGAATTTTTGGGCTTCACCTTTATCCCTGTACGTTTCTATTTCCTCAGTCTTACGCTCTTTCCACAACCGCTTCTTGTGCCTACAAAATTGATGAGCCTCTATTCTCTGCTCCTTGTAGCGTTCTCTAACTGCACGCGTTACAATTGGCTGGAACGTTGCCCTGTACGCAGCATCCTTTTCCTCAGACACTATGCGATATTCTTCATCTTATACCCAAGTATGGTTTTTGCAGCAGTTGGCATGGAATGCGCAATATGTTGCCACTGTGCGTCAGTAACATCAGGATCAGGGGGCATTTAGTTGTAGTAGTTGAGAGAGTTTGGTGGAGTAGGCTGTGGCTATCTCAGAAGTATGCAGCCTAGCGACGTCGAGCTTCCTTTGTGTCTGGTTACGAACATTTTTCTTTCTGCTTAATCTAGTGTATACCTTAGCTGCAACCAGGTGATGATCCAAGTCAATATTAGCACCACGAATCATATGTGCCTTCCATCTATTACCACATGATAAATCTGATGATTGTCCTGCCCATCTCATCTCCTGGATGGCGGTAATGTCAGCTTTATATTTATCCAAGACATCCGCTAGTCGGATAGACGACCTTCTCTATAAAGAGTGCGGACATTCCAGATGCATATTCTTAAATCATGGTCCTTATAACGTTTGCGGGGGTCGTCAACATTTGGGGGGGGTACATTCCTAGTGTTAGGGCTGCCAACGACCACTTGGCTGGTGAGTTGAGTTTCAATAAAAGAAGTTACCTACTGACCTAAGACGCATCGGTGTTAGCATGCCATTTAGGTTCCTCAACTAGTCGCCTTCTCATTTTAGCTACCATCAAACGGATGTGTGATGTGTGAAGTCGTTAGCTGCTTGAGAAATCCTGCAAAGGGATCTGGTTACTCCCAAGTGAATAACAATTAGAGAACCCAAATTAGAAATTTCAACATTACCCTGCCCAGGAACTACACATTGCAAAAAAAAAAAAAACAAAACAAAACAAAATTGGCTTATTTCTAAAGCGGATGGTTGTTGGCGATGGAAAGAGGGTCGCCTACAACAATGTCAAAAGAAAACAGGTGGTGGTGGCCAAGCCAGGACCGAAAGTTAGGAAGACTTTGCTTTGTGTATGGGCAAACTGTGCTTCCCTATGGGCAAACTCTTAATTCAGACCCCTGTTATCAATAATTGGACTGTCTGACTGTCTGCTTGTGGAATCGCCCACAAACGGTAAGCTTTCTTATTCATCCCCCATATAGTTCGAACCTGCGACCAAGTTATTACCACCTGTTCCTGCCTATGGTGAATGATTTTTCTGGCTAAAAGGAAAAGCTTGTGAAAATCGACTGTCTCTACAAGTGGTATAGTGGAATTGCTTTCAAAATAGCAACAAGTTGTCAAACAAAACGGATCATTCTGACTATACTAAATATAGCATTTAATGTTATCCAAAAATAATGGATTTCTTTTCACTATACCTTATATAACATCAATAAGTACGTTTTCCATCCCTCCACCCAAAAGAATGCTACCAAGTATCTTTTGCCCAAATGTGTTTTATGATTTTCTAAGTCGATTGAGTCATGTCCGTAAGTCTGGATGGCCGGCGGACACGATAACTGTCATAAATCTTTATGGAACTTCTTAAAACTTGGCACAGCTTAATATTTTGCCAGGTCGTAGCCTGAGAACTGCGCCCTTCCGGCACCCCATTCAAATTAACCGGTTTCCCAATTTTTATTAAAAGTTTGCTGAAATGAGGTTAATAATGGAAAATATCTCTTGTCTTCCGGTACCTCCCATATAAATTGACATATTTTCTGAAATGTAATTTTTCTGCTGTAACGCATAATCACTAGCTGCTTGATCATGCTCCTTCTGGTCAATACAAATGCCAATTTAATGCATATATTCTTATGTTCACATTCCTTATTAAATAACACGAAATACAGTAAAATTTGGAATGCGTTCAAGGTTTCATATAATCTGAGAACGAAAATAGATCGCATTGCCACGCCCCTTCTGGTACTTCTCATACAAATTGACCATTTTTTTCGAAATTTAAGTTTTCCCTCGCACTAATTCGTAGATTGCAGTTAAGCTTAAGCTATCTTAAGCTATCTTTTATTGAATTAAACTGCAATACTTGGTTAAATGTGGTAAATCGAATAGACAACCCATTATTCCTGGTACTCGCCATATAAATTTCCTAATTTAATCCACATTTTCCCAGGTGCATGTCTTTCATTCTATTGTACAGAATTCCGTACAGTTTAACAAGCGTCAGGCGTTTAATACACTCAGCTCTTGGAATGAATATAATCTGCACTGCCGCTCCTCTAAAATCAATATTATTTCTAAGCAAAAGACAGTAAGTTATAATAACTACAAGTTATAATAATTAGGTTCAAGAAACTATTAATTTTGCTTCTATTATTGCGCTTCAATTCACAACATTTGTCAATAAGAACCTAAAGTTGTGTCTGAAGGCACACATATGGTCGAAAAAATAAGTACACCTGCTTATTTTTGTTGTATAATTTTAGTTACTTTAACGGAAAGTAAACATGGCAATTCTTTTTTATTTAAATAACTTTAATATCGAGTCTCATTTTGGCATTTGCCGAGGAAACATCGTTTTCGCTCTCTTTGCTTTCCATATTTGATTTGATCGATAAATTTCGATAACAAATAATCGCGTCCCTTGTGAGAGTTTTCTACAAGCTGTTATTCTACATACTTTATCAAAAAAAAAATAAATTTTGTGAGAAGTGAGAAAAAAAACTTTGGAGAAGTGTTTGTCAAAAAATAAAGATGAATGGGGTTCACCCCCCTGAACTATAATAGGTTCAGCGTGTTAGGGCTGGAACCACCTAATAGCAAACTTAAAAAAACATCGGGAAAGAAGCGCTTTCGTAGTGATAAAGATGAATTACCACCTCTCCAATAACGATCACCTTCCCAGATATATTTTAGTCACCGCTGTACCAACGGGCAAAGATGTTCCTAAGGCATTGGCTACGTATAACGTCTTTCAAATTGGCAGAGGGCTTAAGCATATATGTCGAGATTTCCGTGAAGTTACAGAATTACAAAATGGCGACTTGCTTATCAAAGCAGATAACCTCAAAGCTGCGAATAAATTTTTAAAAGCTTATCTAATTGGCATTGTTCCGGTCAAATTTTCCCTGCACAAATCTCTTAATTGTTCCTATGGTCGGATTTTTTGCAAAAATATCATAGATATAAAAGAAGAAGAGTTGTTGGCAGATCTAAATATTGATTATTCGGGTTACGTTGCTGATGTCAGGAAAATCACTAAAATGGAAAATGGTAAACCTGTTGCTACAGGTGCATTGGTAATCACTTTTAATGATATTCACCCGCCTCCAGTGATTGTGGTTGGTTACAAATGGTGCACAGTAGCGGAACATATCCCCAATCCACTAAGATGCAAAAATTGCCAAAAACTCGGACATACGAAAAATCAGTGTAAGCGAGTTGAACTTTGTAGCGAATGTGCACTCCCGCCACCACACGATATATGTGATAGAAAACTTTGTGTTAATTGCAACATTGACACCCACTCTTCGAATGATTCCAGTTGTCCAAGCTTTATTAGACATAAATCTGTGAACAAAATAAAACTCACTTACCGATGCACGGCGCGAGACACATGGAGCATTTTCAACAGTGACCCGGCCGCCCACTTAATTGTTCAAAACGTAAGAAAACCTACCTTCGCTGAAGTCTTAGCAAACAAAAGCAAAGAGTCAGTGTCTAATACCACCTCTATCGTTGGGGTCCAATCCTCTTCATCTGTCATTACTACCTTAGTCGCCCTTTCTTCTACATCTACCGACTTTTCTACACCAATTTCTTCATCACCTATTATCTCTCCCGCGTTTACTTCAACTGCAAAACAATATCATAATTCCGTGCCAAACAAGGCACCACAAAACCATAATCATCAGCATAACCAAAAAGTTCCAAATAACAATTTGGAATCGTCACAAAGATTACAACAAAAAGAACAACAAATGAACCTCATCAACAGTCTTATGGCAAAACTACATCATCAACTACATCTTTGACTACAAATTTATCCAGTTCTACCGACAACCATCCTTCCATAGCCAACAACAGTGATTCAATCACCCCAATACATCCACACATCTTTACCAACGAAAATTTAGAACACCTTTCTTCATCAATCCCTGCTACCACCCATATGGAAATCAATAACTGTGACGAATTTCTGCTCTCACCAAATCGCAACAAGTGCAACAACGGTGATAATTTGTCACCTTGCAATCAAGATTTTAATAAGTTCTCTCACTTGAACGTTCTTATTACTCCTGAAACTTTTAGGAGAACCACATCTAAGACTTTCTCTGACTGTTAACATTTAAAGTTATTTTCTTTCTTTTCAATTTACATCTTATTACGTTCGATCTAAATATTAATTAAAAATGCGCCGACTGTACTGAGAGAACCCCTATGTAGACTTTTTAACAAAGGCCTATCTTCAGGCACATTTCCACACGATTGGAAAAAAAAGCCATTCTAACTCCTATTCCTAAACAGGGTTCTAGGATTGAGGAGCCTACATGGAGAGTTCTTGATTGTTCCAGTATCAACATGCTACATAGGATTCGTTCTGTTCTTCGCATTCACAACATTCATTTATACTTTATCTACACATTTTCTTCTATATTAATAATTAACATTTTAATCTTCCAGTATTTATCACTTTACTTTTAGTCTCTTCTGTTTTTTCTTTATATACGGGCACATATGGTCTAGTTACTCGGCGTCCTTTAACTATATTTTATAAATTTATTTTTGTAAAATATATAATGAATAAATGAATAACTTTAATATGGTAATGCCTTTAAAAGTAAAAACAAAAGTGGGGCTTCCCCGTTGTTGTCATTGTGAGTTAGTTTTGTCAGGTGGGATTCCAGTACTTAGTCAAAATAATAAATACATTGCTCAATTCTTTAATATTTTCGCAGTCTGCTGTAGTCTTTTTGGTAAGGCTATCGTTTATCTACTGTTGTTTATCTTTATTCATAACAAAATATTTTGTTAAAAAAATCAGCCATGGCCGAAAAAGTCATTGTTCATTGTTCCGGAGGAGAGAAAAATTGTTTCAAGACTAAGAAAAAGTAGCCAAATAGCAGAAACTATCGATCGGTCGCTATTTTTTGTCCAAAATGCGTTAAAGCCTAAAAATCGCGTCGAAACTCGAGAAAGACCCGAAAAAAACTTCAAAAACAACAGATATTCGTATTGCAACACTTGCGAAGAAGGATCCATTTGCGTCTTCAAGAGCGATTTCAGCAGAAATTTGAAATATAATTTCATCGCGAACGGTTCGTCGTAGATTGCAAGAAGCACATTCACAAGGACGGATAGACAGAAGAGCTACTTTGTTTAGACAAAAAAAATTAAAGGCTACATTGTCGTTTGGAAGAAGTCATTCCAATTGGTCCGGAGGAGATGGTGAAAAAAATGGTGAAACATTTTGTGGAGCGATGAAACAAAAATTAATGTATTTGGAAACGACTCTGCCCGGAATGTTCGACGCCCTAAAGTTAAGGAATTCCATGTTCGCTTTACAAAGAAGACGGTCAAGCACGAGGGCAGCAATATTATGGTCGTGGTATGGTGTCGGTCCGATACATCGAATTACAGACACTATGACCAGATTCCACTAAAAATATATCTTGAAAAATACGATGTTGAACTATGCTGTAGAAAGTATGCCTCTTAGATGGACATTCCAGCAGGATACCGATCCGAAACATACTTCTAAGTTGGTAAAGGATTGGTTCCGGGCTTAAATCCAATCGAAAATCTTTGGGGAGGGTTGAAACAAAGAATTCGAAAGGAGGTTCTAAAAATAAGGATCAGTTATGGAATTTTTTCAAAAAACTTGATATGAGATACCAGTAGAAACCTGCAATAAGCTTAATACCAGCATGCCAAAAAGAGACAACAAAATAATTGAAAATAAAGGTGGATGTACCGGCTTTTAACGAAACTCAGTCAATTTAGCAGAAAAAACTTGATTTTTTACGTATTTTAACTAAATGTACTTATTTTGTCCAATGTTTTTTTTTAATTAATTTCTTACTTTTTGAAAAATACTGAGTTTAATTCTTGCTTTTTGTTATTGATTTAGTACTTATTTTATTTTTAATGTTATAACAAAAGAAATTAGCATTTTTTTCTTTTAATTTAAATCAATTTTCGTCTACGAGCCTTTAAAAAAATATAGGGTGTACTTATTATTTTGACCATATATGTATATGTAAATCTGCCCACTTGACTGAAATTTCTGTATTAATTTTCTGTGAAATTTATTATCTTACGACAATTTTATCACACTAACAGTATGGACAATATTTTATGTCAGTTGCGACTACATACATCTGTATATACATTTTCAAAATGTCGATCAAAAATACCAACCAATTTATTCCCAAATTTATATGCATGCAAATAACGACAAAAGACGTTTTTTTTTATTTTTAATTACTTTCAAATAACTAAAAATGGATTTTATTTATTGTTTCATTTCTTGACTTTTTTTATTGTTTTTGCGGTTTAGTTGGTAGTTATATATAAAATATATTAAAATTTAGTTTGTTCTTCATGTGGATAAGAAGTGGCTGATCTATGGTTTTGTTGTTAGGTTCTTGTGTACCGCCTTATAATTCGCGTGTGTTTCAATTTATGATGTATCTAAAATAATATTTAAGTATGTAGTTTCTATGTGTTTTCCACGAATATACTTCAATCCAAACAAAAAGAGGGTCCATAATTCTATCTCAAACGCACAATGACAGGTGAAATCCAATAAAAAAAATTGTTAATCACATAAACAAAACACGGCATTAGTGAAAAACATGATAAAATTCAAGAGTTAATAATTGATCAAAATCTATAAATTATAATCTCTAATTTCATATTATGGAAACAATCTAATTAACGAGACGCCAATGCTTTCGATGAGGCCCATTTAACATGAAACACTGATTTTCGCAGAGGGGATTAAAATTTTGGATTCTACGTAATATTTAAAATTAAGCCTAGTTATTAGATTTGCATATTTTTATTTTCTTCTTTATTGGGTTTCTTCATCAGTTAGTGTTCTGAAGTTTGTAATTTATGATTTTCTTTTTGGTGTTAAAATTGTTTGTCCAGTCGGGAATTGCGGGGTATTTTCTTTCTTTTACTTTTATTGATGCTGTTCCTTATTAACATTAAAAATTAGTAAAGTTTTGATGTTGTTGTTTTTGTTGTTGCTGTGGTGAAAGTAGTAATTGTTGCTTCAGATAATCCAGACAGTTACTACAATTATATTACAAATTTGCAGTCGCTGTTTTCTCCACGTGATTACCGGCGGCATTTGAACCCTCTTCGGTGGTGTTTTCTGTCTCTACATTATCACGAAATAGACGGGCATACTTAAAACGTTTATGACAGGTTTCTTTGTAGTTTGTGACCGCATCATCACATTTGCCAAAGACATTATCGCGCAGTGATTCATATATCTTTGTGGCGTCCTGAAAAAAAACACAAAGTGATAAGAAACGATTAATGTTATTTTAATTTGTATGTATAATGTAATTCGGCAGTTTTGTTAGGAATTCCTACAGGTTTTTTGCCTGTTACTGACTATCGTATCACTCCAACCCTAGAAATAGATCATTACATCTGATGCAGTTGCGTACAGCGTAAAACAAGTTCGTGGTTTACTGAGATTTATAAGGAAACGAAGTTTCTGAAATTGATATAAAAATATTCCCAACCAATTCCATAAGATTGTGATATTTTACATAATTTCTTAGTTTTTACACGCCGCAAAGTTTCTGCCTAGATTACCTTTTCAATCGACAAATAAAGGGTGTCCCAACAAGAACGCAAGATTTAACTGACTGATGCAGCAATTGAATTGTTTCACACATGCTACATACACTCCACATTCATTTCTTCAATTCTAGGCATGAAAAAACTGGTTATCATTTTACGATACCGAACACCATTGACTGCTTGCGCTTGACATGTTTCATTTACGTAAAAAAAAGATCCAATGATTCCTCCAGCCCAAAATCCACACCACACAGTGACACGTTGAGGATGCATTTGCTTCTCGTGAATTACTTGAGGATTTTACTCACCCCAAATGCGGCAATTCTGACTATTGACGAAGCCATCAAGATGAAAATGGGCCTCGTCACTGAAGATGATTTTATCGGCAAATTCAGCATTTCCATGTTGTCTCTCCAATACCAAATTAACGAACTCCCTTCGCTGTCCATAGTCAGCTGGCTTCAGTTCCTGAGTCAATTGAACTTTGTATGCATGAAGATGCAAATCTTTCGTCAAAACTCGCTGCATAGTGGATTTGGAGACACCAATTTGCTGAGCTCGGTGTCGACTTGAGATGGATGGAATTTGAGCGACATCATCACGTACAGCTGCGACATTTTTGGCCGATCGACCTGGTCGAAGGCGCATTTTTGTCTTTACATCACTAACAGACCCAGTTTTGGCAAATTTATCCAACAATTTCACAATGAGAATGAGTTGTTCATTCGTGTAGCGCCCCATTTTTACTAACCTCGTTCCTTCTACTAGCAAACAATAATAATTGTTCAAATGTCAAACAATGACATTTGTCTTGTTGGGACACCCTTTATATCGTATTTCATTTAAATCGCCGTTGATTTCAGCTTTAAATGATGCTTTGAAAAACGTGATAACAGCCGTATGGCTTAGATTCCAAGGAACCAAGATTTAAGGAACCGAAATTGATTCCCGATTGATTCCTACAACTAGATCCGACCTTGACAATTTCATGCATAATTCTTAATTATGCAAGTTATTCCCCAAATAGTACAAACGCTATTTGTCTTCCACAGGATATTCCCAGAGAAGGCTTAATCAGGTGGCAATTCCGGAAAAAATCTTTAACATATACTAGAGTCATGCATGAAAAAATTCGGATGTTTCCGAAAATCTGCTAATGAGATAACCACTCGAATACAACCGCCTAAACACAAATGTACACAAATAGTAAACTTCAGTCAGTTTTCTCTTATATTTATATATAAAATTACTGCCGTATGTGCAGTGTTCGTCCAAAAAAATTCTGCAGTGAGCACAAAAAATAATAATAAGGTTTCATCAATTATTAGTCATATTGGCTTACATTTTTGTGAAATACATATGTTGTTAGATATTACAACCCAAGCCTACAATGTGCAATATTTTTTAACCATTTAGCTCTCAGTTCTCAATATCTCAAACGGTAAAAACTAACTTCTTAGCGCGCGACACTTATTATGAAGTTTTCTTTTCAGACAAAAGTTGTAACATTTTTCTGTCCATGTCCGAAAAGTGTGCTTTTGTGTTACTTTCTGGACAAGTTATAATAGTAACTTGGTTGGAAATTGAAAATTTTGAAATGTCGCATTGCATCAAAGAAAAGTTGTTTAAAAAACAACTTTCCTTGGATCTCACAAACAAGACTTTTCCGCCTACTTCAATATTCGAAGAATAGGTGGCTACATGCGAGGTTGAACCCGGAACCATGCGGACTACATTATCGTGTACTAATCATCGCGCCACAGTCGGTCACAAAAAAAAATATAGACATTACAATGGTTTCTATTCACATTACATAAGAAATTTTGTAATTTAACATTTCTGCAGTGGCTACTTTTATTTTGTCGAATGAAATTGCCGTGAACAAAAACACAGTTTTTATACGGTTTCGCGCTTTTTTAGAGAAAATGGTTGACGGGCTGAAAAGTGGTTCCATCTGGTTGAAAACCAATTCAGAACTAATTTGAAGTACGAGCACCGCCCGCGGGTCGCACATAAGCCGCACATATTGATCGTTTGAGACAGATGTAAGTGAGCAGAAATCTAAATCAACAAGCGTACATACGCAAATGCTTATGCGTGAACAGATTGACTTCATTTTTGTACCGGCGCAGCATTCGAATTTTTGATTTATATTGTTCTTTTCATCGCCACGCGGGAAGACGCATTTTTTTAGCAAATATGACAGAGCGAGAGGCAATACTTTTAATGAATCATTGGTAAACATGTTTTCATAATAAAGTTGATTTTTTATGAAAAAAAAGAATACAGTGAGAACTTAGTTGCGCACCAAATAAAATGTCCGTTTGCAATGCATGGTCAGGATCTCTAGTAACATTAGGGGGTAATACTGTTACATTTTTTCAGAATAGAAATCCTAATAACTGCAAATGACACTTTTGCCAAATGTGTTATTTCATAATAAACATTCGAAGAGAATATGTCATATCTGAAATCAAATAGTATAAATTTTTTACAGCGACACTGGCTCTTACCTCCAATTTAAGTTTATCTACATCAAATGAGGTAATCAACTTAATGGCTGCATCCTGCTTCTTAGCATCTAAATCATACATGATACGTGCTGCTTCGTATAAATGCATTATGGAAGAATTATGCTTTGCAATAAACTCATCATTCAATTGCTGAGCACTCTTAGTACCTATCAGTTCTCGAATGGCTTTGTCCACCACCGTCTTTACGTAGACATTCAGATCTTTTGTCAATGTTGGCAGTGCTTGTATCAGACGAACTAGGCATCGATGCACTTCCGGGTGGTTTGCATCAATCGCTAACGCACGTTTAATCGATTGAATCATCAGTAGGATTTTGCTCTTGCGCGAGTACAGCTCAAAGGCCAGCAAATGTGTTTCGATGCGCTCTTTGGCTAATTGCTGGAGTGGTTTCAAGAAGTCAATGGCCTTTTCTAATGGATCGTCGGGACGCTCAAGTTTTTCCGGTATCAGTTCATCAAGTTGCGGCGCTTCAGGATCAGCTTCTTGATTCGCCTGCTGCTTTGACTTTTGATGTTGTTCCCGCTTGATTTGTGCTTGAGCAGCTTGTGCACTTTCGATTTCGGCTTTCTTCTTAGCCTTGCGTTGTTTGCTGCGAAGTTTTTTCAGTTCCGAAGGTGGTAGGTTTTCTAAAAAATATAGGAATAATTAATATGTGCATAGCGAAGACGAATTTATTTTTGTACGATAAACATACCAGTATCAATCTCCTCAATGGTTTCCTCTGATTTGAGAGGCTTGTCATATAAACGAATGTACACTTCAATGGCACATTTGGCTGCCTTGTAATAAAACGGATGACGTCTAAGAACATCTTCCAAACGCAGTAGTCCCACATAGGCCCGCATAGTCATTTTTCGCATACAGTACGTATGAAAATCGAATTGATCTTCAATTATCTCCGAGAAATGTCTATCAACTTCGTGGCATTTCTTCAAACATTCGCCCCAACGCTCCATGCGTTGGAATGCTAGGGCACATTCCGTTTGGAACCACATACATTGCATTTCGTTGAGATTTTCCATAGCCGAAACACCTTCGCGTGTGAATTTCCCGCAAATTTCTTCTGCCTCTTTGATTAAATTTGCTCGCATCATGTACTTGGCACACTTGGAGTTAATGTACCGGTCAGCAGTGTCCATACTCTGGGCTTCGTCCAGCCACATGTAAGCCTCCACAGGATCGCCGGCATGTTTGTAAATGCGTCCTTTAGTAATGAACAGTTCTATCAACGTAGGAGTATGTTCAATGGCCGCATTGATGTATTCTAAAGCTTTATCCGTCTCGCGTTTGTTGTCGTAGTGTTGCGCCAGAAACAGCAGTGTCCATACCACGGCAGACGCCGGCTCGATAGGCAAATTGTTATCCGCATCTTCCCGTGAGAAATGACCAGAGCGTGTGAGATTTTCATAATACTGCAGAATAAGTTTCTCCATGATGGCAGCCTTTTCCGGCTGCGTATGCAGTGAACGTACATTCACAAAGAGCGGAGGTACACCTTTACGTAGGCCACGCCTTAGATAGTCGTCGAGAACGGAACGGAAAGCATCACCTGTGGCTACGTCCAAAGGTAATCGTTTCGGGCACAGTGATCGCGGATACATTTCTTGAAATTCTTTAAATACAGCTAATTTACTCTCGACATCTGTGATCTGCTTGGCCAAAAAATATTGACTGTAATATAGAGTATTTTCGGGGTTGCGACGTATTAGTTCATCGAAAATGGGCACAGCTTTTGGCTGCTGGCCAAGTTTAATGTATAAATCACCCATTGCTTCCTGAACGGCCAATTTATCTACCATTTGATTTTCATACTTGATCAAATGATCCAACGCTTCCTGGTATTTTCCAGCCTCGACAAGGATTTGATTTTGATACAGCAGCAATTCTGAGTGTCGGTAGTCATTGGGTTCCTAAGCAAAAAAAAAAAAACAAAGTTACATTCGCTTACAAATAACGGTTAATAACAATGGTAAACTTACAATAGACGTTTGTGATTGATTAAATGCATCTAGTATACTATTAGCCATTTCTAAATCGCCCAATAAATGATAGCTCATGGCGAAGCCAATCCAAGAGGCATGCTGAGATGGTCGGAGTTTGAATAAATGATGCCTAGTCTCTTTGTAGCCCTCCAAGTCGCGCATTTGAATCTGCAACAATGACAAGTCCTTCAGAATTTGCAAATTATCCTTCTCCCATTTCAAGGCATTGCGATAGCACTTAATGGCTTCGTCGTATTTTTTGTCGCTACGCTGCAGCAGGCCGTAAACGTGCCAACAAACATGCGAGCGCAGATCGTTACGCAATCCCAAGCGAACATATTTGTACGCTTCTTCTCGCCGCCCCAGGCCATTAAGTGTGAGTCCCTTCATGGCCAAAGTTTCGCCGTGCTCTGTGTACTTGGGATTCGAAAGTATCTGTTTCGCCAATTTCAGGCCATTCTTATACTGTTTCATTTCGTAACATTTCTGAAATAAAATTACAAAATTTCATGATAATTATGAGTACAAGTTATAGTCATTTATAGTGTAGTTTTAAATACGGTTCAACTTCCATTTCATTTTTCAGGCATAACAAATTTATTTGACTGCAATACAGCTGCTTAAAAGAAGTCAAGCTAAGAATGTATGGAGGAATGAACAAAAATTAAGGCCAACTACATGTTAGAAACTATTATTATAATTGAATTTCGGAAAGTCGTCCTGTCTAAACGGAGGGCACTGTTGCCAACCCGAGGTATAAGTCCCTTTTTAAAGGATTTTTAGAGCAAAACTTGATAAGGGGACGCTCTCTATCTTTCTAGGAACTTTTTTCATTCTCGCTCTTTTCCGATCATATTTATTATACATATTGATTGTAATCCAAAAACTTTGTAATACATTTTCAGAATTATTTAAAACTACGACCACATAAGCTTTGAAAGCAATCTGATATCCAATTATGGAGCTCAAATTGCATAACGTGTCCTTTTAAAGAATAGTCCATTGCCATAGGAGAATGGAAATAATATCGCCCACTGCTGCTTTATTTGGTCCATTTAGAGGCTTCTGTTAAAAAAAAGTGAAAAAAGCTCCATGAAGATTTACAGTGGATTCGCTCAACCTACTTAAAAAGTCCTGAAATGTTGCTTGTCGCTCTAAGCGGTTCTCTCTGGAAGCTACTTTTCTCTTGTCAAAATTGCCGAACTTTGGGTGAAAGTATAAAATATTCATGTAAAGATCTGGATGCGCTGGAAAATAAATGTTGATGTACATCTCAAGACATAAACGATATAAAAAAAAAATGAAATATAGCAATGGCGGCAACCTCTTTTATTTAAAAAATATCACCTTGGAGATATATTTCTATAATACTTTACTTAGAAATTCTTGAAACTTCCTGTCCTCGTTTCTTTGTATATATATATATATATATATATATATATACGTCGGCCGTGATGCAGTTTCTGATATAAAAAAAATTAATTAATTTTATTAAAAAAATGTGCCCTTACTTCAGATAATGCGGGGAACATGGAATGAACATAACTTTTTACAATATCATAATACTCAAAAATAAAATCTGATTTTTCTGTTTTTAATATTCAACTAGCCGACACGGCAAACGTTGCTTTGCCTTCAAATTTTATTTTTATTGGAAATGTTTCATGCCAATCGGTCTATTATAATAAGAAACGCCTATATTTGCAGAAGAACTTAAAATATGTTCACTCAACTGAAATACAAAATTATGTTTAAATACCGTTAGCAGGAGCAGAAATAATTGCTTTTTAATTTGTGGTTTGTATAGGAGGTACCACTCCCCATTGTCCAATCCCGCCCATATTTGCAGCAGCCCTTAAGATACCGTAAACAGGAGCAGAAATATTGGATATTTAATTTATGGTTTGTATGGGAGGTACCACGCCCCTTTGGCCCAATTGGACCGAATTGTAAATCTAAACCATCCCGGGCACCACCCAGACGCATATACAAAAATTTATGCAAAGCGGTCCAGCCGTTCTGGAGTTTTAAGCATCGGAACAAACCACGATTCATTTTTATATATATAGAAGAGAAGATAGAAGATCACAAATTTCGTTTTTTTTTTTTTTTTTTTTTTTTTTTTTTCATTGAAGTACAAAATCCGACAACCAATCAATGTATGCTAGGTTCAAATCCCACTCGGCCAAATAAGAGGATAACAAACTTCACTATTTACATTAACAATTTTAATGTTTGATTTAAACTTTAATTCAGCTCCATACGCACCTATATTTAGCCGACATAAAGTTGTTTGGTTTTTTTTATTCCCTCATAATAAACATTTCTACAAATTATATCAAAAATTTGAAAAAAAAAAAAAAGACAAAATTAGCGGCAATTTTAACGTGGATGCTAAAACGTAATGTATTGGAGAATTCATGTTTATTTTCTATCCATATTTGAACTCACAACTTATGGTTTTTTAGTTCATTTAACGTAATAAAGTACCTTATCAAGATTATTACAGAATATTTTGAATTTTCCAGCGTTATATCGCTACCAGTTTATGAGACGACAATGAATCCTGAAACCCTGAACTTTTATGAAATCAAATTGCTTAACGGGTTTCAGACGCACCAACAAGTAACGACAAATACACGATTTGATGATAATTCAGAATTTATAGAATCTATAATACGATTTGGGAACATAACGAAGCCAACATTTCTCTTCAAACAACAATAATACATTCCTACCCATTTCAAATACTCCCTCTGTAATTTCGAAATACTTAATGAAGAACATTACCTCACTCTTACTGTGATTTCAATACATGTCATCCCAGTGTGGAGTTACGTTGAACACTGTGCCCTGAATACAAGGTTCATTACAACAACTTAGTTGCAGAAACAAAAATAGCCAACAACATACTATCTGCAATGTACAAAATACTTTTAGACATAATAAGAGCAGTGAATTATTTGCTTTTAGGTGCTGAGGTAGTAATCACCCTCAACTTTGAGGTTATGTTAAACTTCTTTGCACGTAAATTTCACTCCGAATTCTAACAAATTGAGATATCACAATATGTAACGCCTATTCCTTAATCTGTTACACACCATTGCAGATCAGCGTTTCTCAACAAACCAAAACAATATCTCCAGCACAGACCAATGGCCTGAGTGTTTGGTAGGGGGGTGGTTGCGATTTAAGCGAAATTACAAAACGACATATTCATTGCTCTGTGCGATGGACCACCATAGGGAAGCGACAACAGTAAAAGTGAAGTTATACCGGGAGGACCTACCATCAACTTCCTAAAGAGAGCACTCTCTTTGGGGGGCAGTGGATCGCTGGAAGGCATCTTGTCGTGTCTCGCCTAGTTATAGTCTTTTCTCGCTAGAAACACCGGTTACACTGCTGGGCGAACGAAGAAAAAGAAGAACACGCTTTCGTCGAGGGAACACCAGCGCTCGAATGTTAACAATATTTTTTTCCAGTTATTAATGGATCACACGCACTCCGTAAGTAATTTTTTCTATTTGCCTTGAGACAATTGGCGAATTTTCTTAGCGATTCCCTTTTTTTATCTATTGTACCGTGGAAACCACGAGCAAATCGAGGTTTCCTCACTGATGGAAAATGATTGAAAAACGAACCACACAAAATACACACACGCACACAACGAAAAACACCTCAAAAATTCACTAATACCAACGAATGCATAATATGCACATGCAAGAATGAAGAGAGAAATGTCAAATCCAAATTGACAATCAGAAACGGTACGTGTTTATGTCAAAATAGTACAATCTCAACGTTGAAATGTTTCGTCCTATTAATAGTGCTATGGGTACATGCCAGCACAAAATTATATGATTTCAATTAAAAATGGATCGACCAGACTTGGCCATTTCATACAGGATGTTTACCACGTATTCATTTTGGTATCGACATTCAAAATGTAAGCAATACATTTGTTCGACATTCAAACAATCAACTGATTGATTTCTCAAATCAAAATAGAAGTGTTGCTTTATTATCCCCGCAAACATTGGAACATAAGTATGTTCCAGAAGACATCATACACGCGGATTACTTTCCCTGATTTATTCCTTTTCCTGATAAGCAAAACTATGTATGTTTGTTTTCGTTTGCATTAGATAGATGACGTTACTGCTTACAGCTTACTGAATGGCTTCTTCGAATGCTGCTGCAAATAGTGTTGTTTTTTGGTTGTTAATAAATTATTAAAATATAAGTAATATTTAGGACTGAATTTTTGCTTAAATTTTAGTTTTTAAAACTAATTTTGTTAATTTCATTAAGTCTGAGTTTGAAAATGAAATGAAACCTTTTCTTTCAAACAAAATTTTGTTGAAATACAAATTTTGATACATATTGCATTCGCAGCAAGACAGACAAAAAGGCAAAGAATTAACGCATACATACACAAAAGTTCTCGAGTATTTAAAACACAGGCATAAATTCTTATGACAAGTTTTAAGATCTGTTTACATCAGCGTGACAGGACAAAAGAGATTCGTTTACACAAAATGTCAAAAAATTGTATACAAAGGTTTTGAGAACATTTACCCATGTTAAGGCCTGCTTATACCAGCGCGACACGGCAAAACACTTTAGTTCCAAGTACCGCCTATTCCGAGCGACAAACGTTAGTATATGTACAACAAAGCGATTTTTCGCCGAAGAACAATATGTAAGTTTGAAATCTTCAGGAAACTTTACATAAACTCAGCGACTGCATTACAATACAGCCTCAACCGCCATTCTGTGGATATCGTGAATGGCCAAAGTCTTATCACAGAGGTATGAATGGGGAATCAGAGACAATTCATCCAATATATGTAATTATACATGAGTCTCGATATTTAATTTAAAAAATTTACTTCAAGCATTCAATACATTATTACTTTTAAATGAAAACACTTAACTTGCCACTTTTTCGCACATTATAATACCAATACATAATTGTTGTCAAGTCAACCATTTATCGTAAGAACAACTACGTATCGTTAATGGTAATTACTTTAAGCTAAATAAAAAGCTTTTTACCTTTAACTCTCTTCTGTCACATATATATGTGTTAGTCAGAGATATACCACCCACGATGTAGTTGAAATTTCGACGAGTTTTACCTAAAAATTTTAAATAACTATGCTTAATGGTTAATTCGTGTGCCAAAATAAGCGTGCCAAATTTATTAGGGACCGTAACGATTATTAATTATATTTTGAAAATCCAAACTCATTGCATATAAAACTTTCCTATTTTTAGTTTATTTCTTTTATAAAAGCCTACTACACAAGACGAAATTAATTTAAGACAGCGGCATTAAGGACTAATGCAATTTTGGATTTTGCTGGTTAACTACAGGTCTTCAGAGCCTAGACAAAGATACTCAACAGCCGAATGATCCAAACTACTAATCTGAAAGTATTCTAAGGTTCTATGCTCATTGAAAGGGCGAATGATGAGCACTCTAAATCTGGTACAGAAATATTGCAGGACATTTAAGGCTACAATTCGAGATGAGGATATCATATAATAGAAGTTATTAGAAATAGTAAAGTTCTGTATAATTTCGTTGAACTCGAGGTCATAGAATTGAATTGAAAAACTAGGATGTTGGTATTGTTTCTGATTAATTTATTTAACATTTTCCAATATTTCGATCCGTCAATAATTTTCATGGGTATCTAAACGTTTAGCAAGACATTATATTATTAAACAAAAAGTACAAAACGTTAGGTGTCTATATATTTGAGCACATTTCTCCGTATTACTGCAGTAATTCATCATCTTGTCAATAGCAGCGTAGCATTTCCAGAGTATATCTCCGGTTACATTTCCTCTCTTAAAACTTTCACTTCGTCAAAATTAGGCATATGACTGGTCAATATAGTGGGCTGTGGGCGTGTGTCCTCCTTTATGTTCCTATTTGTGTTATTATAATTTTGTCTTAGTGGCACTACTACAGGTCATATGTTGAACTTGCCCCCATCCCATTTTATTTTGTAAATTAAATTAGATTCATCCTCGATCTTTATTTGTGATTTGGTTTTAGTAAGCAGGTCATTTACTGTACTGTCTGTCTTAAAAGGTGGATCAAATTCCTCTCTGTTATAAACATTGGAATGTATAAGTCTTTCAGAAACACTAGGTACGTATGTCAAGGATTTATATGTGTTCATAGAAACTTCCTTTTGTTTTTCTTATACTTTATGCTTAATTTAGTAAATCATATCGTCAATTTCGAGAGGTCATTCTTCTTCAAAACATGTCTAATTTTGTTTAAATTTTGCGGTTTGAAATTAAACATCACTAATTTTCATGACTTATCGTATAAAGTTGGTGGCAGCATTTATAATTATTTTCCACAGGTGTTTGAATTAAAATTAATTAATCTTCCTGAAGCTGTTGTTTCTGATAACTATAAATTTTGATGTTGTTTTCTTGTCTAATGAATGCATCCATAAGATATATGGTTATCCTTTTCTTCTTCCTTTGAATATATTGCAATCATTAGAAATAATAAGGTGCACTGGGTACTAGACAATTTGCTGGCACGCCTGTAATATCGACTTTTACGGAGATATACAGTACTAATTTCTGCATGGTTACGCACCAGCTACAAATGATTGCAGACCAATTAACCTCTTATCTCTCCCTTTGTAATATCTGGAAATACCTTCATTTGGAAATAAATACAACTTCCATACCAAGTAGACATAACATGCATATATCAAAACCAAATCTATTGATAGCGCCTTCCCCGAAAGAGTCGTTAATGGAGCACAATTTTGTATATTTAATTCAGATTTGATTTAACCACTTTGCGAACAAGGATTCTATGGAAATATGTTACTCAGAAGTGGTATTAACTTTTCAAGCTATTTGAGTCTATCGTGAATTTTGTGATTAAAAATTAATTTTATTATAATTTTCATCCAACCCTTCGTCAATGCATGTTGTCTTCTTCAGTGATGAGTAAATTAAAAAAATATTCACCTTAGAATTAAAATTTTTCGTAAGTCTTGTGGACTTACATTTTGTAATTAATTGATGTTTTAACATAAAACATAGAAAACGTAACATTCGAAATAAATAATTAACAATGTGTACATAAATATAACCATGAACAAAATTTAAGGTCCAATAACGCAGTAATTCAAGCTATAGTAGTTTACTATATTACAGTAGTTTAATTTGTAGTTGTTTAAACCAAGTATCTCCACTGTCCAAATAACTGCACTTGTAAATTTATCATTGCCGTATATAGTATTTAATTAACAAATAAATAGTAAATTTATTGAAAAATTTTTAAAAGTTTGCCATTTTTATACAGATAAGTTCAGCTGTTGTACAAAACATGTGTTTTTGTTATTATACCGATTTTATTTTATTTGACAGATATCGTTAAAAGTGTCGACCTACTAGCTCAGACAGTGCTTTCAACAGCCACGTGGCTGTTTACATACTTACGTAAACATGGATTTTTATAATACATATATCTCTGGAATGAACATCTCTGTAGCAGAAAAATTGGTTATAAATAAATTCTCCTAATATTCACATTGAAAAATATTTCATTCCACAAATTCACATTCGCGGGCAAAAGTATTCTTTAGAGAGAACGAAGGCCAGAATGAAAACGAAAGACAGATTTAGAAGAAACTTTTATGCATCAACATTTTTAGAAAGTTGTGCACGATCGATGAAATATTAAAAAAACAAAAAACTTTTTCTTTAATTTTTTACTTCAATTAATGCGCCATAATCTGTTGTATGTTTTTTTTTTTTTTTTGCTCTATTTATGGTCTTATTTACTTTTTGTAGCTTCTTTGCTTGTTAGCATTTGTATATGCAACGTGTCGAATTGCACTTAGCAACGCGATAGAGAAACAAAATAGAATCAGTTGTACGTCGGCTAACAAACTAACAAACACTTTAATGTTTGTTTTCGGTGCTGCAAATCATATATGCTCCAATTACAGCGGTGCATTAATTCTGCTAAAGAAAAAGTTTCTCTGCTTTAACAATGGGAAAACTGAAATATCAAAAAATTCCACGCTAGACCTATAAAAGCTTCTTTATTATTTTTGGTGTTTTATACAGAATCTTACGGTGCATGTAAAATTTCCGCCTCGAATTTTTTAAGGACTTATTAAAGGGGAGCTGGAGAATATATTAATTTAAAGTAATTGCCAAAGTGCCCTTAAAGAAAAAAATATGCAAAATATTTGAAAAAAAATCTAAGAGAAATAAGACTGAAGGAAAACTCAATCATTCTCTTTACTTCTACATCGAGTATAATTAGATAAATGGGCCGCATCTCTCTTTAGCGAAAGCTAGGGGAAATATACTAAAGAAATCCGCGTCAACTATTTCCAATTGTCTGCAACCTATATCGAAGTACATCTTTAAAGAAACACGTAAGCCTAGGGAAGTATTCAGCTGACTGAAGGGGATTATACATCAACAGTCCGATCTGACAGATATAATCCAATTTGTGTACAATAATTTTCGCACTAAACGTTCGCTAAGCCATTTTATTGCGATTTTTAATTTACTTTTGCATTTGCTCTGTAATACAAAAAACAGCTCAGTATTGGCCTCAAATGTTAATTTTTTTGTTTAAACAATTCGGTTGTGTTCAATATTGTCAAATGGAATGGCGATAAAAATTTGTCGTTTGAAGCCAATATTGCTCTAAACTGCCAATATTCCTCTTTCCATTCCAAATACATACAAATTCTGCAATCTGTTTGTTTGGTACAGAAATTTTAATATTAGGCATATTATATATCCAATTTCACTGAACAATGTTGTTAAAACTAAAGCTAATCTAAGTAAGTAAGTTAAAACCATAATAGAAGTGAATTTTATTTAACATCATCTCTATCTTCATTTTTCTACACCGACATTTCTACACGTATTTCTACCATTTGAGGTCAATACTAATCTTAATTAGGTGGCGAAAAGGAAAGTGGAAGCGGACGTCATGGAGTAAAGTTAAAGAGATCATATTTGTAAACAAAAGAAATCCATTCTCGCATGTTGCTAGAAAATTTTTCATCCATTGTAATTCCGATGAGTAGTCAAAAATCTGAACATTCATCATTGCCAGAGTAGAATTTTACAGAATTTTAAATACGCTTCTTTCTTGGTACAATTACGTGTGCAGACAAAATGTAAGCTTTTTTGTTTATCTTAATACTTTCTGCTAATACCATCGACATTTCAAAAAATTATTTGCATTCTAATATTTGCGTTTAATGTTGTTTTTATGGCAACATTGCCACCCAATTCCTACTCGGTTGGTTTCTTTCTACTTACCGGATTTATAACAACACATCGTTTTCGAATCGTTTTTGCTTGCTTATACATACAAAGTCTTTGGGTTGAGAAAATGCGAACAATTGACGTATCAGCTGTTTGCTGGAAATCTCTATAACAAATTTGTTGCTTAGATCATGTTTTAAATCGACGAAAAGTTTGGCTACGACCAAATTTTGACATTAACGTGGAGAATACCATTTGTTAAAATTAACAAACAAATTCTGACAGAAGAATTCTGACATTTGTTTATTGTGTTGTATGTGAGTGTGTATGCGTAGTGTTCTTTTTTTTCGTTGTTGTCTTATGCGGGAAAACAATCATCTTAATGCTGTGTTTTAAATCGAGTATTTTATTCAGTGGTAAAATTGGCTGAATATAGTTTTGTATTGTTAAATAAATGTTGTCGTTTGGCTATTTCAAATGGCAAGATGAAATTTTGACCGATACACACAAAATTTTCACAGACAATGCTGGCTCGCAAGTACGACTTGCATGTATTAATGTTTGTTTTGTGCTAGAAAATGTTTTTTTCCATATGGCTTCCCCTCACAAAGCAAAACAGCGAAAAACAAACATTATGCACATAATAAACAAATGTCAGAGTTTTACATTCTCCTGTCAGATTTTATAGTAGCTACTGGAAATTTTTTTTTTTTTCACTGAAATGAGAACAAGTTACTTTTGCGTCATGTTCCACAATGCCTTTGTAAATTTGTGAAATGAGATATCAATAGTAAAATGCACAATTTTATAAATATATTATCAAACATTCGATTTCGCATTTGGAAACCAATAAAAGAAAAAATTGAAATTTTTTGTTCTTTAAATAAACGTCAACCTTTTTTTTTTAGTTTTCAACACTGAAAGCGTATCAGCTTACATTTTTATTGCATAATATAATCATTAACACATTTGTAAACTAGTGAAATGAAATAGCAATAAAAACACAATATTCCAATTTTGTAAATATATTATCAAACGTATTATACGAAAATCTGATTTTAGTTTTGGAAACCAAAGCAAAAAACTGGAATTGCTGCTAATTTTTTATTACAAACAAACTCTATCTCGAGCGGTTTTTTCTTCGTGAGATCAATGTAGTACATAGCCTCAGTATGAAAGTCTAAAGAAAGAACGCGAATGAGAGTGGTTTCTGAGGGTAGTCAAAAATAGTTAATCTCAAAACGGGCATACTACAGTTGAAGTTTTGAAAAACCATTATGTGGGGGTGTTCACCCTAGCACTTTCGGTGATCATGCCTTAAACGAACATGCAAAATTCGAAATTGTATGTGGGCGGATCTTTTTTTATTTTCAGTAAGTATTTTTTCGATTAGAGTAAAATGTGAAGTTATATGGAAAACATTGTGCGTAAGAGCCACGCAACAAACGTGAGCTTTAGTCGGAGCCGGAGGCCTCCCGTTCGTTATCCACGGTGGTAGACAGAAAGTTTTATTACTGGAACAATTGAAACTACTTCTTCTTAAACAAACTTGCTAAATTTCAGATTTGCTTAGGTTTGTGAGATATGTGTCAGATCTGAAATCGGACGAAACTAGCACTTAGTGCAAGCAACGATGGCACAAATTACCGTCACCAATTGACAAAATAAGTAATCCTAAATTTGATGTTATTTTTCAAAATCAATTTAAACGCTTGAAGCCTGCGTTTGTGACGTTCAAAATTCAGTAAAAAAATATTTTTTTTAAATTTCGCCACCTTATCCTTTACCTTGGACACAAACCGAAGCTGCAATTTCAAAGATCAGAAATTTGATCTGCTTTGACTACTTTATTATATACTATATCAAAATCGGGTACATGGAATCATGGTGTTAGCCCAAATCAAATAACCATGAATGTTGCAGTGGTATATTTTAATTTCAACATTTACCAACACTGGTAAAGTTTTTTTTTTTTGACAATCAGCTACTTTAATTATTATAACCTCGTTTTGTATATTGTATTACGACTAAAACTTTGAACAGTTTCAAGTTAGTGTAAATACAATGAATTCCTTGGCAAGAGTCGGCAGTTTTATTAGCCAGTCAATCCAATTTGCAGGCTGCGGAGTAAGATACAAGTCCTTATCTATATATCGTGGATTATCCCTTACGTGTTTGTCCTCCAGTTCCAGCAAGTTCGCACGAAGTATGCAGATTGGAGAATGATCAAGGATGTGAAGCGCCGCAAATGTGTTAAGGAACATGCAAAGGATCGCCTACGAGTGAATGCCCTGCGTAAGAACGATATCCTTCCATTGGAATTAAGAGAGGTGGCTGACGCCGAAATCGCTGCCTTCCCTAGAGACTCATGTTTGGTGCGCGTACGAGAACGTTGTGCGCTGACGTCCCGGCCCCGTGGTGTTGTCCACAAATACCGCCTAAGCCGCATTGTATGGCGTCATTTGGCTGATTACAATAAACTGTCTGGTGTCCAAAGGGCTATGTGGTAATGCAATGCTAAGTCCTTGTATCAAGACGGAGCGTTTATAGATGATTGTTGATGTAGTTTATTAAAAAAATGTCATAAGTTATAAATTACAATTAAAGTTCTTATCCAAATATTTAGTAAAAAGTATTTCTAATTGGAAAATGGCAGCGCCGCTCCCAGTTCTTTTAAGCTGAAACAGTTATGAGTTGTGGTCAATGTACGCTCGTAACATTCTTTAGCAATCTTCGGGTGGCGCTTGGACAGTTCTACAACAGTTTCTAAGAAATGAAAAATTTATTATTATTTAACGAACTAATAGATGCAGCGAAGTGTTAATTTACCTTTAATAGCCGCTTGGAGACGAATCTCTGGACCATCATAATGCAGAAACAATAAATCCATGCAATTCTTTATAAATGCTCTCCATGTGTCATGTCCTACGTTTGATTTTTCCGATTGCTCCTCTTCAAATAATGGTTCAAATGTAGGTATGACAGAAGCAGCCAAAATTCGTATTCCTGAAGAAGGATCGTTCAGACGTTGCATACAAGCTATAAAATAGGGCTATAAAGTATTTGTCTCTTTGAATATCTAGTAATCTGTTACAAACCGTATGCTATTGGTTTAAGCTTTTCCACTGGAATGGGTCTAAAGTTGTACAGACTTTTGATAGCATAGTGCCGTGTGGCGGTTGCTTGATCTTCCAAGAGACTGGGCATGTATTTGGCAAAGTGCGGTAATACGTGGGTAGCTTCCGCAGCAGCACCTTGTGATAGCGAACATAGGGTTGCCGTTGCTAAAGAACGCATGGCTTCTGCATTTGCTCCTGCTTTCCAGATTAAATGTGGTTCGACTGTTGCTTGTATGAATTGTAGTAATAGGTCACAACTGCGTTCCAGAGTTCTTCTAATGGTAGCGTGCCAGTCCAACATGGCAATGGAGATTGCAGTAAAAATTTTTATTTTCGATTCGTCAGCACATTGACCGAATACAATGTTGATCTTCCTTTGCAAATGCAATAAGTAAGGTTCACGAAATTTGCCGATTTTTAAGAGTCCATAAAACAACAATATCGGTTCGCTCAGAGCCTCTAAAGGAGCATCGATGTTGTCGACATACTCCAAAGCGTCATTAAGGAATTTCTCGTGCAAATCATCTAGGCTGCAATCAGAACGTTCTGCAATTCTGTCCAATATTACACCACCTTTCGTTTGAAGTTCACTGCTATTGCTCTGTTCGGATTCTAATGAGAGAGCCATTATTTTCATTGTTGCAACATAGGCGTTTTTAAGCAGATCATTAATTTCGCTGCAATTTTCCAACGTATTGTCTGCAGAGTTACTGTCTTGAAGTCGAGTTTTATCTAACACTGTTTCAATCGTTTTTAGAATGTACAATTGGAATTCACATTTCAAAGTTTGTGAGAACTCGGGCTGCACCAGCAGTCCCACCAAGCGTAAATTATCCTCAAACTTTACTCCCAGGGCTGGCGTGTACATATAATAGAAACATTTCAAATAACCTTCCTTAGCATTTTTTTCCAGTCCCTCAAATCCATGTTCACACCAGTCATCGTAACGAAGCAGACGTCCCATTAGGTCCGCCACTTTATATGCTTCTTGTGACACTACAGTTTCACTATCCCTTGATGCTCTGGCCACATCGGCATATATCTCGAAAAACTTTGCCGTCATAGCTGATTCTGCGTGCAAAACGAACTGGTAAAGCAATTTTAAGGAATGCAAGCGCACATTTTCTTTCCAGTCGGACGACTCGCGTGTTATTAATTTTAGCAACCGCAAGGAACGCTGAACAATGGCTCGACACCCAATAGTTGGTCTCTCCACATTTGCAGGATAATTGGGAGAAGGCAAATCAGCAATTTCTTGTTTGCTCAATTCCATCTCGTTTTCTTCATAATATAATTTTCCACATTTTATCCAAAGGGGATGAATGTAGTCACGTACTTCGGGCGAGTCGTCTTTGAGACTGGAATAAAAAATAATATTGTTGTGAAGGCATTTTCATATGGTATAAAAGTTTTGAAGGTAATTTCTAAAGGAGATTGAAATGAACAAATGTATACTGCACTTAAAAACTCGATGAATTTAAATTTTCAGAAATCCACTTAGACATTACTACCCATTTTTTCTACTCAAGTCCCATTATGAAAATTTGTTGTAACCATGCGAACAATAAATGAATTATTAAGACAGAATTCGACATCGTCTATAATGTATGGAAAACCCAGCACAAAAATTTCAGTCCGATAAACTGATCCCGACACCATTTTGTGTAAATACATAAATGTTACGGGTGCCAGAGAGGGTGCGTTAAATCGACGAGTTATCAAAAAATACTCCAATTTAATTACATTAAATTGAAGCAAAATTATAACTTTCTGGAATCCTCGTCGAAGAAATTAGTGTCTACTGGTTTTCATTAAAACCGTCAATTTGTAGGTGTGGTACCTTTAGGCCCGTGACGATGATTTTTTCTTTAAATTTTGCCAAGCATTATAATGCGATACAAATGACAAAAATGTAATAATTGACGAAGCAGTGGAAAAATTAAATTTCGATGAAATAGTTAACTTGTATGTGCGGTACCAGAAGTAGTGCGCAATACCATCCATTTCTGAGTTATTTGATCGATTCTTCTCAAGTTTTACGGAGAAATATAAATCAATACAATGTAGAAAAACATACGATTATGCTGTCTCTGATTAGATATCGTAAATAAAAAAAATGAATCTCGAAAAATCAGTTAAATTGTATTCGGGGCAATGCGCCCCGTTTTCGAAAACTTATATTTTCAATTTAGTGCAACTAAGTAATATACAGATCGACGATTTGTACAGGGGTTACCAAAATAGTTGTCTTTAATTGGCAGATCTCTGCCAGGCATTATAAACTAGCACAATGAACAAAAGTTTAATTAGTTTTGGCATAAGAATCAAGATGGTTACAAATAGCCCATCAACAATCCTCGGGTAAGTTTGGGTCAAGAAAATATATATGGTCATGGATATCGTTCATTCGACTTAAAAAGTTATGAAACACATTTGAACGAAAGATAATTGCCACTTTTAATGCTTCCCACTGGTTTGTTAAATTTGTGCCGCATCAAATGATCTATACGTTCATCCCCACTTGGAAGCAATTTTTCTGAGAAAAAATAAAAAGTAGTTGTACTTTTTGCCTAGTAGTACAAACTACGTTTTGATTATTAGTACAAATGATGAAAATTAGAAGTCTTGCTGAGATTGATAACCAAATTTGTAGCATAGGATTAGAAAAATAATACTCAATTAATGCCTAAATTTGTTTGAAAGCTGAAAACATTTTAAAATTATATGCAAATTATGGCCTGACAAGTCGAACCTTTAAAAGTAGTAAAAATACATTGCTAGTATAAAGTTTTACGAAGATCAAAGAATAGCAATACAATGATAATCTGGTTGGCCAAATTTAATAACAAAAAAAGATTACCTGCAACCAACTCATTTGCGGAAAACTGCCAAAAGAACAGGTAAGGAAATGTTATTAATATGCTCCGTAATTTCATCTACATTGAGAGCCATATGCACGTCTTAAAATCCTGTGGAAAGCAATACAATTGAGATGCGTGAGCAATAAGACAAATTTCTATGCCATACATAATATGGCTCAATAATATACTTCCGAATCGAGAAGTCTAGTAAATCTGTTTGGAATCCTTGTCATTGAAACTGGCCATAAGAGAGTTTGTTTTTGGAAACCGGATTGGCGTATATTTGCCAACAACAATTTATCGCAGGAGGCTAAATATTTGTCAGACTTTTTCTTTCATAATATTACAATACCTAAGGCATTCCTTAATATGTTTTGCATATAAGATGTTATTCTTATAACTTCCGAAGCAGGCAAATCTCTCAATAATAGACTTTATTTCTAACGTAAAGAAGTTTTTACAACAGATTCCTAGCGTTTTTTTGTGGCTTATGGGTTATTTGTCTCTAATATTCGGCGTTGGTTACAGCCGAACAATTCAAGTAGTCGAATAATTGATGTCTTGTAAAAGCCTCCTATTAAACAATAGGTCACTTTCAGTGAGTCTATAAATAGAATGCGTTTAATTTCACTGAAATGCAGTTTCCGCGCAAGGGATGAAAGGGAGATTGCACTTAAATATTTTATTTTATTCTATTTCTTTCAAAAAGCTCAAATTGATGTCCCTCTGCCAATTCATTAAGACGGGCATTGCAACAACACCAAAATTAAAATATTTCGATAACGCTTCACAAGTTGCTACTTATGCATAATTTTCTACAGAAAAACTATTGATTAATGTTTGAACTTAGCTAGGCAGCTGTCTTTTCTGACTTTTCTCTTTGAAACATGGTTAGCTTCGCTTTTTGCGAGGATAACACAAACGAATGAATTTAAGACGACATAAGTAAATAATTAATGACTACAGAAAACGCAGCTCACCAACATAAGACCAGTGGTATTATCCGTTCGAAGTATGAATAACGGTCGCGCAACTCCAGCAAAAGTCGAACACCAAGTTCACCACATTCTCGCCGAACAAGCGGCATGGAATCCATCAACAAAGGTGAAACTTCCATCACCAATCTATTCAACACATCGCCATTCGGGTCAACGTGCAAAGCCACGAAACCCAGAGCGTTTACAGCGGCTATGCGGGCTTGAGAATGCTTGTGGTTCAACATTCCGTAGAGGCCCTTGGCCAAAGGTTCGGTATGCTGTCGAAATGTGTAGCTGTCGGCTGAGGATGCAAGCACAGCAATGCATGCACAAGTTTCCCTTTGGACAGCAGGATAGGGATCTTTTAGCGCCTTTACGAGAATTTGCACTACTTCATCGTAACAATCACGCAGGGACCGCGCATTTCCAGTTTGCACAAAACGTTTCTCGAGTTTACCCAGCTGTTGCATGAAAAGCAAACGGATTTCCTCACTTTCCTCCACCGTTTCCTGTTGGCCCATACGCTCCGTCAAGGTGGACACTATGTTCTGCAAATGAAAGTCATTTGGCGGCAAACGCTCCATGAATGTATCCACCGTATGTATAGCTTGGTCGCGAACGCTTTCGTAACGATCACTGTAGCATTTTAGAAAATGCAAATAGCACTCATCATAAATGCGTAAGACTTCGGCGTCAGACCATTCCTTGGAGTCCACGCATTTGCTCTGCAGCTGCTCGAGACATGTTATTTTCAGTCGCCGCTCCTGTGATTGCAGTTTTTCGCAAATCTCGTCAATATGGGAAGACATTCTTAAGCTGGCTCCCTTGATTCAATCACAGCCAATGTGGGTGTTGTCAAATAATTGAAGTACCTTGTACAGTAAATTCTAGATTTCCAAAAAATAACAAGTCGCCTAGTAACATTGTTTATTATTTTGACAACCCTAAACAGAAATGACTATGGAAATTTTGTTTATCTCATAAAAATATCCACAGTGGCAACATCGGCGTATTATTAAGTTCACACAGAAAAACTGCATTCATTGGCGTGTGTTGCGTTTTTAGGTAAGTTGGTGCACAAAAGTCATCTGGCAACGCAAATTCATCATGTAATCCAATGTTTGGAAACAACATTGTCAATGGAGATGTTCAGTGCAAACAAACTAGAATTACTACTACACCGAAGAAAATTTCGTAAGTTTAAATTTAAGGAACTTTATTAGAATGTAAGTTAATGCTTAGATGGATTACAAAAAAAAAAAAAAAAAATTCTTATTGTTTTAATTACTCATTATGAAGGCAAATATATTTGCAATTGTCTTACAAAGAGTTTACACTGGAGTACTCTTACAAGGGTTACAAGTTTAGATTCAAAATGTGGGAAAATTTGAAATTTGAACTCTCTCGGGTTCCATGGAAATTTGGGAATTTTGATTGGATAAAAAGGAGTGACACCGCCCACACACCCCACACATTTGGGCAGTTATATCCCTTGAACTATGTATGGCACATAAAGATGAGATTTAGTACATACAGTTTGTAAAAAAAGTCTTTTCAAATCAAAAATTTTTTAGGAATTTCAACTTCAAAGAAGAAAAACAACAAAAAAACATATTATTAGTTTGTTGTTTTTTTTATGTAACTTTTTTTTTGTCTATTGTCGACAAGAAGGTGCCGAAACTGCAATAAAAATACATGCACACTTACAAACAAATCTACCTGCTTTAAGTGGTGTAAAAAGTGTTTAAAAAAAAAAACAAAGAAAAGAAGAACCGTTAGTTTTTTGCACGTTACTTACAAAGAAATGAAGTTTTGAAGTTTTTTTGAAGCGCGTACAAACAACTAATGATCACAGAATTAAATAAATACAATGCCAGGAAAACAACTCGACAAAAATATTACACAGCTAGTGTATTACAATTATTATAAAGGAAAATCTCACAAAGAAATTGCTGAAATGTTCTCCCTCAACTTAAGGACGGTATATAATGTTATTAACCGTGCTGAAAAGGATAGTTTAAAAACTATTGATGAAAATCCACTTTCCAGCACTAGAGAAATTACTCTTGAGATTAATAATGAATGTGGAGTAAGTATATCTCATCAGACCATTCGAAACGTGCTGCAAAACCATCAATACTTTTCAAGAGTTGCCAGGAAATAACCTTCGCTTTCCGCGGTAAACATTGAAAAAGGATATACATTTGCATTGACCACATTTATTTTCCTCCGGAGCACTGAGATGATATTATTTTTTGCGACGATACAAAGGTGATGCTTTATTACCACGATGGACCACAAAAAGTTTGGCGGAAACCTCTGATGGCCTTAGAAAATAAAAATATAATACCTACTGTGAAGTTCGGAATATTATCTGTTATGGTGTGGGGTTGTATTTCAAGCAAAGGTGTTGGCGAAATAAGAATTTTGGATTAAATAATGACGAAGGAAGTCTACTTGAATATTTTAAAAAATGAATTGAACACCATTGCACGAAAATTCGATTTTGTAGACCCAGGAAACCCCGAAAGGTTAAAATAAAAGATAATGACCCAAAACATAAATCGCATACTTGTAGATCCTGGCTATTGTATAATTGCGGAAAAGTAATTGATACTCCAGCACAAAGTCTTGATTTAAACGCAATAGAAAATTTGTGGGTCCTCCTTAAGAAAAAATTTGGAAAAAGGTCTCCAAAAAACAAACAGTTAATAACATTTATTAAAGAAGAATAGGCCAAAATACCAGGCGAATAGGATATACCAAAACTGATCCATTCAATGGGTAGACGCTTGCAATCAATAATCGATGCTAAAGGAAGGCGCACGAAGTATTAGCAGTCAAAAAAAATTGTTTTTTCACATATTCAGAAAGCATTTCTCTAAATTTAAAACAGTTTTGAAAACATTTATTTTACACCATTAAGCCTGAACTATTTTTTTAATTTATAATTATTACTGTAACATTGAAATTAATTTGGTTTTTTGTATATAAAATGTTTAAAAATATCTTTATTTACATAAATAAAAAAAAACGGATGAAAAAAGTTATTTACTTTACATAAAAATAAGAGTTTCTCTTAAAGCTTTTAATTTTCTATAGTGTTGAAAACACTTTTTTTACGAACTGTATGCTTTTACTGTAGGAAGGACTATGATCAAACAAAAAGTGAGCTATGCCAGAGACCCTTTTAAGAAATATAGGTTGTTGCTTTGGATGTTCGTCATAGAAATTTAACATGTTATGAAATTGCCATTTGTTACTAATTGTTACTATGTTGCGATTGAGGACAGAAGCTTTCCACCAGCCGCACAAATCTACATTGTTCATGAACTATTAGATTTGGTACATTTGCCATTGGTATTGAAAAACTGCAGCTTAAGAAAATGACGGAGGCGTTTTAAATATTAATCCTTTTACAATATTGAACCGATATTTGCAAATTTGAAATTTGTGTTTGTCATTATCATATAACAGCAAAAAAAGAAGTCATTCCAAAGAATAGTATTTTCATAGCTTCCACAAATGCTATATGAGCATGTTTTATTACACATTTTTAGAATTTTTCTTTCTGTTTCTAAGGCAAGAACTTAAC
>JAHXMU010000251.1:4817204-4831341 GCA_019455685.1 Philornis downsi
GACAGATAGATGGATATCGCGCAATCGACTCAAAAAGTATCAAATAATATATACCTTCATTCCTCCAGGTGAAGTTTTAAAAAACAATGTACTCACCTTTTGTATGGGTAAGATTTTTCCTACTTTGCCAATTTCATGCATTTGTGACACCGCAGAGGACGATGCTCCGACTCATCCTCTGACATGCTTCCCTTGAGTCTAGTTTTTCACCGGCAAAATCGCAATAGACAGGAACAGGTGGTAATCACTTCATGTCGGGTTCAGATCATAATTTGAGGAGCATAAGAACCTCCCAGACAAGCACTCGGAGCTTCTGGCTAGTCACTATCAATATGTGTTGCTTGGCTTTGTCCTGATGGAAAAGAATTCCCCTTCTATTGGCCCAGGTTGGCCGCTTCTGGCTGATTGTTTTCTTCAGATGGTCCAATTTTTGACAGTATAGAGCCTGGCAGTAGGGGAGCATAGTATGTGATTCCCTGCCTATCTGACCAAACACATATCTCAATCGTCTCGACCGTCGATCCTGGCTTGGCCACCGTTTACGCCGACTGACAGCAATTCAACCGCGACTAATCTTGCTTGGCGTTGTCGTAAACTATCCAGTCATCATCCGCTTCAGAAATGGGCAGATTTTGTTGAAATTCAGAAGCGATTTGCGGACGGAAATTTTTTCCATGCTGTATTTGTTGTGTGTTTGAGTTCATTTTGTATTCAGCCTTATTTAGGTGGTTTCAAATGGTTTTTTGTTAAATGTTTAGCTCCTGGAAATCGAAACAGTACTTAAATGATGGTCGAACTTGAAAAATTCTGCTTAACTGCCTATACAGCATCGGGACCATAAACACTATTCACATTTGCAGACGTTTAGTCTCTGTCGTGCTTTTAATAATCACAAGGACTAACATTATTATATGGCTTGACTTGAGTGGAGTTAGGACAAAGTCGTTGGTTGTTTTGAAATTTTGAATGAGACTATGGCTCCTGTCCAGTTTGCGCCCAATTTCTCTTCCACTGGGGAGCTCCAACAAAAGTTCCCAAACCAATTAATATCCAGAAACACCAATTTCCGCTGTCCCTTTGTCAAGCAAGAAGTGTACAAAACGAAACCAAGGAATTTGACTGAATTGAAGCAGTCCATTAAAACAATATTTGAGGCGACCCCGACTTTAAAACTTCAAGCCGTAATGTATAATTTTCTGATCAGGTGTCGCATATGCGTGAATGAGGAGTAGTTTGGAAAATTATTTTTTATTATTTTGGTTAAAAGTGGCAACCTTATAAAACATACTCGTATGTTTTAAGTTTCAAGACGCCACGTTGTTTAGTATTTTTATTTGAGCCATCCAAAGTAAACGATCTCAGTGAATTTACAAATGTGTACAAAATTGGTCACCATTATGTAATTGAATATTTCCATTTGAAAGGTCTCAGTCCAACCAATATTAAAGCCGAGCTATATTCTACTCAGACACAGTCAAGAAAATCCACCAAATGGTATTAGATGATCGACGACTGAAGGTGCGTGGGCTACTTGAAATGATAAATCAATAAATAAATTTGTAGGTGAAGATGTTTCAATAGAGTGTGTGATGTTTCATCGCGAAGATGGTTTCGTCTACAGGCAAGGTCATTTGCTTCTGTTTTTTTTTTTTGGGGTGCGCATGGTATTATTTTTATTGATTATCTTCAGAAAGGATCGAATGGCGAATATTATGCTAATTAATTGCAGCATTTAAGTGATGAAATTGTGGAAAAAGGCTGCATTTGGTGAAAAAGAATGTGTTGTTTCATCAAGGCAATGCTCCAGTTCACACATCCGCTATTGCGATGGTCAAAATTAATGATGGTCATCACGCTCCTCATTCGTCAGATTTAGCCCACTCGGACTATTTTCTACGGTAAAAGATTTGCCAATAATGAAGAGGCTACTTTAAGTAATTTGACAGCTCTCACTATAAAAAAGGTATAGAAGCTATTAAAGATCGCTTGAAAAAGCGTATCAAGCTAAAAGGAGATTATGTTGAAAAATAAAGATAATTTTTCCCAACTTTTTTGTGTCTTGTTTGATTGGCTAGTTTTGCGGCCGCCATCGTAGTTATGTAAAATATAATAATATTGAATTTTCAATACAAAAAAGAAGAAAAATGTATGAAATACATAAATTTCTTATTGCAGCACAATTGGTGTAACACCCTGTATTATATACGTGCATGTTTTCCTATGGAATTAAAGTTGGTTTAATAGCCGCTTAGAAAAGTATAAATTTGATGTTGCAGTCAACATTACTTTATAACATGCAAGTTTTGCAGTCAGGATAAAGCATTGTGAAAGAATTAATGGTGATTAGCATTCGTACAACAACAGTTTTTCTAAGTCATACAAGTATTTTTATATCATCAAAGGATTTACATTTATGGATCCTTTGCCCCTGTACGCTGTCGATACTAAATATTTCATATTAATTACCTCGTACAAGATTAAAAAGCAATTATTTTAAAAGCCGTTTCAGAAACAAATCATAAAGCGATCAAAACTTTTTCAAAACAGATTGAATTGCTAAAAGGACGCGGCGTGAGTCTGCTATGCCACTTTATTGGTAAATAAACTCTTCCCTTGATTTTCAATACTTGAGTTGTTATAATCCTCAAGAGGATTCCACTACATAGCATATATCGACGACGAAACAACGGCGACAGAGGAGAAAGGATGTTAACGCTTATCAAAGAAATTAACAACAATAACAACAACAAAATAAAGGGTGGCGCAATAGAACGTGCATATTTGAAAAATAGATTAAAAAATAAATACAAAAGGTATGGTTAAAATAAATCTAAGACATTGTAGAGTAATAAATGGAGTTTATTTTTTAAAAATAACATCATCTAAATGGTAACCCTCTCTACGACGGCACTCCTCTAACCGCAAACGAAAATTATTGAAAACTTTCTTCAGTAATGCTGGTGTAATGGCTGCCATTTCACCACGGATATTCTCCTTGAGCTGAACGATGTTTCTTGGATTATTATTGTAGACTTTGTGTTTGAGGTATCCCCACAAAAAAAAGCCAAGAGGCGTCAAGTCTGGACTACGTGGAGGCCATGGGATATCACCTCTTTTCGAAATCAGTCTGCCAGGGAACATCTGCTTCACCACCGCCATGGAGTCATTTGATGTGTGATAGGTTGCTCCATCTTGTTGGAACCAAGTTCTGGAATTCACTATTCTTGAACTTTCAATTTCTGCAGGCAAAAATTCGTCCAACATCTCAACATAGCGTTCCGAATTATCCGTGACGTTTTGGCCCCTGCATTTTCGAAGAAAAAAGGACCAATTATTCCTCTGCCAGAGATTGCTGCCCATACTGTCACTTTAGGACTATGCAATGGCTTCTGGTGTTTGATTTTGGGATTTTCACTGTTCCAGTAACGACAATTTTGACGGTTTACGAACCCATTCATAAGGAAATGAGCCTCGTCAGAGAAAAGGATATTGTCAAAATTGGAAAATCGATTAAGCATTTCATTAGCAAATGCGAGCCTTGCTATGAAGACAGACTTATTCAATTCTTGTATTAATTGCAGCTTATATGGATGCAGTTTAAGATCCAATGTTAAAATTCGTTGCAAACTTCGATAATTATAATAATAATAATAATAATAATAATAATAATAATAATAAATAATTATAATAATAATAATAATAATAATAAACTTCGCGATAATTGTAAGACAGACGATCTCTTTCGAGTCGACATTTGTGGATTTCCTCGTACTGACTCCATAACTCTCTCAACATTGTCTTCAGTCCTAGATGTTCTTGGACGACCATTTGCTTGTGCTTTAAATGTTGAACCGGTCTCTTCAAAACGCTTTACCCATATTTTAATTAAATTAGCACTCGGAGCTTCACTAATTCGCCGTAGTCCATATTCAGCACAATATAGCCGCCTAGTAGCAATATATGAATGAGAGTTCGCGTAAAATGCGCGCACGCAAAATGCGCGACGCTTCCCGTCGAAGTGATTCATAGCGACTAAAACTCCATGAGCCCGCCAACCCAACGATGTAGGCGCCCCCCGCCCGCGCCTTTTCTACCCCACAAAAAAAGATGATGCAATATGCACGTTCTATTGCGCCACCCTGTATGAAAAAGAATAAATCCGCAACTACAACGAAACGGCAACTTGAGAATTTACAACTGGAAGCGCAAAAGAAAGTGTAGCAAAACTTGCGAAGCCGGATGAATTATGAGAGTTTGTGAAGATTTATGAATGACAAAAATATTTGATATTTTTTAAATCATCTCGAAAAGTAAACAATCATCCCCCCATACCAAACCAATTCCCGACAACCCCATAATACGGATTTGCATTTGAGTGAAGAGACCGTCCACAACAAAAGATGTTAAAGTATGAAGACGTAGAGCTACAAAAAATCCATCCCAAACAACAATGGCGGTTGATGCCAAACAAGCGAAGGAAGAGGTCGGAAAAGTGGTGGGCAGTGAGAGTGGTTATAAATTTGTCGCAATTAGGTTGAATTTCAATTTTCCATAAAAGCCACTTAAAATGAAAAGATATTGAAGTAATTGTGTGACAAAGAGTGAGGGGTGACAGGCATAACGGCAAAGACGGATATCATTAAATGAGAGTTGAATTTCGTTCTAAGTTGTAGCTGTTCTTTAAATCCGTAGGTGCGAAAAGTTAACATTTTTGTTTTACGGCAAAAAGGCGACCCCACATGTGTTCATGCAAAAATTGGCAATGCTGCAGTTTTTCTGCTTCAATGGATTTGAATGAAATCGATCTCATTGTGAAGTCAAAGGGATGCTTCAGTGGGTTTCCGCAGAACTGCTCGAAATACAAACGGAAATGTTCGTATACAATGCTAGTAAACTTTCACATTGATTGTTGAATGTTGTTTTTTGTTGGTTTTTATCTTAGCGCTACAATCGGATACATGAACGTATTGGCAGGTTTAGGTTGGACTTTTAGTTTTAAAGTCCAACGCAGCTAAATATCGACAAATTACGCACATGGGTACGAAAATATTCACTTCACAGTTGCATAAATCGTAGCGAAATAAATAAAAAGCTTGCAACGTTTTTTGGATATTTTTAGCAACTATACGAGTACTACGTTTTTCGCTTTGAAAACAAAAAAAAAAAAACTGTATACTCGTATATAACATTGTTGCGTAACTGACTGACTGATAATCACTCAGGCCAAATGACTAAAGCTCGAATCACGAAAATTGGGATGTGTACAACCCTTATGGAGGAATTTCTCGAAATTTGTGCTTTTAGGCCTAAAAGAGTCGATCGCCCGGCTCGAACGGCTATAGCTAGAATTACAGAAATGGTCTCCATATACTTCTTACAAATTAAATGCGCGTTAAGGAGAGTTTTCAAATTCATGTTTTTGGATGGATAAAAACTGGGAAAAAGTGAGGAGAGAGTTTTCAAATTCGTGTTTTTGGGAGGATAAAAACTGGGAAAACGTGATTAAAACTGTATCGCTGTCCAGTCTAGAAGGATAAACCTAGAATTATAATATACAAATTCGAGCGTTCATCTTTCTCCAAGATTAGGAGTAAGAATGTAATTTTGCAACGTTCGTATTTTTAGGAGGTACAAATAGGAGTTGGAGTATACGAAAGTGGTAGTATTATACATTATTTATCTCAAACTATTGGAGATAAACTGGCATATATGGGAGTGTTCATTTCTCTTAAAGCGTAGGCGCGTCGCAGGAACCGAGTTTTTTTTTTATTGAAATTCCCACTTTTATCAAATAATACTGTTAGAAACGGAAATAGTATCATCATCAACATTGTGGTACACATTCTTCTTACAAAACAAGTGCGCGAAAGAAAATATGTCATGCAGTTCCTACACACAGTTGTAAATAAGAAGAGAAAATGGACAAAAATGGTGTCACCGATCATAACAAATGACTGAAAGTAATCATGAAATTCCACTTAACTGATATAACATACTCTAACTTTATACTGTAGTAGCGCCCCAAAAGGAAATTTCTCGAAATTCGTACCTTTAGGGGATAGAAATAGAAAAGAAAGGGGCAAAAATGACATCAGGGTGAAGAACAAAAAGGTAAAGCTAGTATCATAAAATTGGGAATATAAATTCATTTATTAGCGTTGACGAAAAATGAGAATGGATCTTAAGGGAACATAGAAGAATGGGGACAGAAATAGTCCCTTGGCCCAAGACATTTTACTGATGCTGGAACCACTAAAGTTAATGTGGACATTACTATTACGACGTCAGAGTGCGACATACGGTATTTTAAGAAGAATATATAGGTATACTCGTAGATAGTTTTCAAAGTTGGTACACTGGGTTGAATCAGATAGCAGAAGTTGAACTTACGAAATTGACACTGTAGATTCCTATGTCAAGGATGAAGAATGAAGAATAAAGATGTGGAAAATAATACCATCTCATAAGAAATTGGCTGAAGTTACCTCTCTCACCACCTCTTAGGTGGTTGTCGCGCAATGCTAGAATATATTGAAATTATGCATTCTAAAGGGTTATCCATTTAGTGGTTTTAAAACCGCCGGTCAGGCAAGGCTGTCAGCTCTGTAGCTTATTTATGTTAGAAGCCGATGATATTCCCCACAACTGGATGCCACTTGTCCATATTGGCTTCAATATGGTTTTGTGGTTTTATTTTCCAAACTGAGAGTGGACTGGGGGCCAACAAGCCAGTGTGGCTGAGCTATTTTTAATTTGACTTGAGTGATTTTTGTGTCAATGTGTGGTAATTGTTCTGTCTGAAAGAGAATGTAACCTGTGCACTCTTAGAGGCATTTACTTTTATCATCCACTTTTCGAGCCAAGATTCTAGTGTGTACGTAGACTGCAGTTGCCTAGAAGCCATTAATGGGCAAGTGCTAGTGCTAATGAATACAGTGTCATCAGCGAAAGTTGAAGTTTGAATTGGGAAATGAACAGGCATGTCAGAGGTGTAGTTGGTATAAAGTATAGGGTCTGGTATACTATCCTGGGGAATCCCTGCTAAAATACTTCTTTGAGTTGAAACAAAGTCCTTAGATTTTAAAAAAGATCGAGCCGTGAGATAGCTCTTCAGCAGTTTGTGACTGTTTTTCAGTAGAAAAGAAACCATTTTGTGAGTGAGGCCTTCATGCCATACTTTATCAAAGGCTTGGGATATAAAGAGAGCTGAGCAATATTTCCGATCTTCGAATATTATTCGGATATGGGTTACTATACGGTGTACTTGTTCTGTCGTTCCGTGATTCTTTCGAAATCCAAACTGATGGATGGGTATTATATGGGTTGCTTCAATATGGTACAAATATTGGAGAAAGACCTTTTCAAAAAGTTTAGATAAAATAGAGAGTAAACTTATGTATAGGATGTAGTTTGTGGCAGTTACTTTCCAGGCTTGGGGATCATTATTATCTCAGACAGTTTCCAGGATCGATGAAAGTATCCAATGCGGGGTATAGCATTAAATATAATTAAAGCTAATTCGAGGGTATAGTGGGAGAGTTCTGAGACTCTGATTTTTGCTGTTGTTTTATCGTGTTCAGGAGATTTATTCATTTTCAACAAGAGAACATTTTTCTTTAAGAGAGATAAACTTATTTTCATGGTATTTGTGACCATTAGGCTGATTATTATTGGAGTCATACGAGAGATTGTATTGTTGGGAGTAAATACTTCTTCCAGATGATCAGCAAATTCATTCACTTTTTCATCACTTCTCCTTGCCCATTCTCCACCTTTCGTCCGTATTGGAGATTCTTGGGTTATAGGACGCTGTAGTTGCCTTGTGGCCTTGTACAGGCTATAGTCAGTTTTTTGTGTGGCTTGTAGATGGGATAAGTGGCGGACTTTGGAGGTTTATCTGTTCTTATTAAGAGCTGAGCTTACCTTTGACTTGCACTGGTCGAGACGAGCTTTGAGGGAAATCTGTACTTCTGTCATCGTTTTCTCGCTTTCCTTTTCTGGCAGATTAGGGATTCAATATGACATGAGGAGTCATATTTTGTTTTAGCATAGACCTTGTGCGGTGTTGCCAAATTTGCGGCAGTTGTCATTGTGGTAGTAAGTACATTGATGGTAGACTGAATTTCATCCGGTGTTTTGAGAGAAATGTTTTGGCACAGATGTGAGCTTATGTACGAGTACATCTAGTATCTCATCCAATTTGTGTGCCTGCTTGGGAAATGGTAAGATATTTCAGTGTTCAAGGGAATGTTGAAAACTGTGAGAAATGTGGGAGAATTCTGATGAAAGGTCGAGGGAAGGGAATTCATGTGCCAGTATGTTGGGTCTAATATCAATGTAGCATTCAGCAATTGCCTGCCCCTGGGGTTGACGAGTCTAGAGCTTCAGAAGATATGTTTAGCGTCTCCGGCTACTATAAACTTGTCACGAAGAATAGAAAAAAAATGTGAGAACTCATCGCTTATAACATATTTGGGGGGGGCAGTAAATGAAAGAAACTATTATGTTTAACCCAGTTAGTGCAAGTGAAGTGGATTGTATGTTATATTCGTGTAGTGGGAAATGCTTTACCTGATCATTAATTATTACAGCTGTTCCTTCACAAGCTCTGCCAATGAGAGAAAGAGAAATGCGTTTCAGAGACTAAGGGAATGTCAATATCCCGAGAACCCAAGAACCGCTGGTATTCCAATAACAAATTCTTATAGAGTTCATTTTCTGGTTAACAAAACTTGAATGAGCGTATTTTGGTTTCGTAACATTTCTTGCTTAATACCCTGCATATTTGGCATGAAATTATTCATAGTTTTTATGAGAGATTCCATTGAGTTTTCAATATTGTTTTTCTACGGAGGAGCTTGAGGAATCTGAAAAATTTTCAGAGACTGTGCATACGTCATTTGAGTTGTCGTAGCTGAATTGACATTTGAGACTGATGGAACTGGACTTGGGACATGTATGAGTTCTGGCGCTTAAAAATGGGGAGTTTCTTGCCTTCTGTGGGGGAGCTTCCTCCTTAGTTCTATGTACACGGGGCAACCTCTGTAATTAGCTGTATGGTTTCCTCCACAGTTTCCACATTGTTTTAGACCGGGGTCTGTCTTTGGTAACTTACATTCTGAAGTTTTACGAATACTTCTGCATATCACACATACGGATGGTAATTTGCAACAAGATTTGATATGTCCAAACTCCTGAGAGTTTGAGCATTGGGTAGGATCTTTGTGTGTCCGCGGTTCCTCAGCTGATACTCTGCGATTAAGCAGATATCTGAGATTGTAAATTAGATGGGCTTCATTTCTTCTTTTTATGCGGGTACAGTCAATGGCTATTTCACCAAGAAAACATGAGCTGAGGAGCCTTGAGCTTGTTGAGTGTATTGTGAATTGACTTCACTTTATAACCCTCCTTTATCTTCTGTGTGGGCATGTTTCAATGTCCTTAATTATAACCATTAGTTCCTTACAGCTTTTGATCTGGTAAGTATAGTAATTCTTACGTTCCTGATCAAAAAATTTGGAAACTTCACCGTATTGAATTGAGATAACCTGCTTCCCAGATTATTACAGATAGCTACCCTTAGGAATATTGAGGGAGGTTTTTGTGCCTTTTTAGATGGAAATTGCGAATTGTCTTCTGTGGATAAAATTGCGTAGTAATGACTGTGACCTCAGAAGTGACTGTGGAAAAGCCATTGCATCCGGAAAAAGTGACCGTTTGGTGCGCATTGACGTCTAGAGGTGCCATTAAGCCGTATTTTTCGAAAATGACGTTATCGACAATTTAGAGCATATGATAACTGGCAATTGAAGATTATGAACTGGACGACAACAAAACGATGCCGCGAGTCACACAATACGATCAATTTTGGCTTTATTGTATGAGAAGTTTCCAAACAGCGTAATTTCACGTTTTGCCGACGTCAGTTGGCAACCACGGGCTACGTCAAAGACCGTGTTTACGCCGATAATCCCCAAACGTTGGAGAATTTGAAAAATAAAATTCGTCAAGTTATCGCCGAGATACCGCCCGAAATGTGCGAAAAATTGTTCGAAAACTATCTCAAAAGGATCCACTGCTACAAACAATTCATAAGCGATCATTTAAATGAAATTGTATTTCGTACATAATGGCAAGATCCAAGCATTATAATGAAATAAAAGTTTCATCGAAATCATAGCTTCATTTGAGTTTTATTTTATTTTACTTTTGAGACCGAAAAACGGATATATGTATGTAACATCATGAAAATACAAACTTTTGAATTGACACAAAATTGAACCATATTATATTTGTTGGAAGAAGCTGAAAATAGCAAACTTAAGGAGCATATTCCCCTTGGACCTGTCCATACTTTAATAACAGATTGTATAACAATTGCGGTTTCAGATCCCATGGAGGGGAGGTAACAAAACCGATGCCATTGATTAAACAAAAATTAAGGGCTCAATCTGATGTGTGAGATAGGAAAGCAGCACATCGTTGATTAAACCGTTGAAGACAGAATCGTGGAAACTGGCAATAAGACTGCCCTGGCAGTGCTAAATATATTGCAGAGGAGTTTTTATTTAAAATGTAGAATAACGAGTACGAAGTATTAGTCACTTGCAAATATCGTATGAAAAGAAAGGAAATTATTATTATAGTTGTAATTTTAGTTGCAAAAAATCTTACAAAAAATGAAATGAGAGCGTCCCATACAGATGTCTCATTTAATATTCTCTACTTCATATCTTTCTAGTAGTCTGTTTGTCAATGTTTAAAATTAAATAAATAAATTTAATTATTACATAATTGTAAACTTCTCACTATGCTACTCTTTTTGTTGAGTAAGATCTTTGCGTTGTATTTCTTTTATTTATTATGTATTCTACTATAAGGATAATAACATGGCTTACAAATTTGAAAATACAGAAGCAGAACAGAAATTGCAATCAAGTGAACTCACTATAGATAAATATAATATCTACCTAACGCAGATTTGCGCAGATTGCCAGAAGGAGCGTGATCTGTCGCTAGATTCTTAAAGGTAGACAATTTTCATTCGCAGAACTGAGTTTTTTACGACTGATGCTAAAGGGTTTTGTTCAGCAGAATGAAAGATATGAACGTAGGAAAAAAAGGGGTAAATTAGTAGGTTTGTATAGAAGACAGGCCGGGTCTGTCGTTGGATTTTTTTACCAAGTATTCCAATTTATTCCAGTTTAGCCTGCGATCAACCGTCAACTGCGTTTCTTGCACAGCTCCATCTGGTATATTCTTCTCGTACACATAGTCCATTTTTTTGTGATTTTGTGTTTCCAGGTCCACTGCAATTTAACTGCAAAATCTCAAATGAGTGTCCGTTAGTAATCTGTGCGTGCTTTGAGAAGAGAGATTTAACTCAGATTGCGTGGTTTTGAGATACGAGTATTTAGTGTTTTGTTTTTTAAAACATTCTTAAAACTTGATACAGACTAATATTTTGGCAAATCGTAGCCGGGGATTGTGAATGAGCCATGTCGGGTCAACCATTCTGGTACTTCCAATACAAATTGGAATGCAATTTTCCTAAATTTAATTTTTTCCTAACTCTCAATTCGTTTTCCTCAGTAACTTGAATTTTTGTCCATTATGTTACTTAGTAATGCTCTCTGGTTCCTCCCGTACAAATGGCAAATCCCATATGTTCTTAGTTTCATATTTTTCAACCAGTTACATAGAATTAAGCAATGCCGGGCACGCATCACACATTCCACATTTTATAAACTTAATTCTGAAAATGAAAATAGACTGCATTGCCCTGCCCCCCCCTGCTACCCGCTTACAAATAAGCAATTTAACCAATATATTCTTTTACTTAATTGCAATAAATTATTTCAAATTTGGCCCCTCCCATACAAACTGTTTCTAAATGGTAAGATATAATAACCTAGATTATTTCCTAGTGGAATGGTCTTTAATGCTTGGTGAAACCTGAGAAAATGCATCCATGTAACCACGCCGCTTCTGGTACTGAAATACGAATGGTGAACTGAAGTCATATATTCATATCTTTCAAGAAGTTGTACTGAATTCTGACAAATTTTGTACAAATTATGTGGTTGGTAAACTTAATTGTGAGGATGAAAACAAACTGAGCAATTTACCGAAATTTACTTTTCCCCTGTAATTCCTAATTCATGGGTTAGCAACTTCAATTTTTGTTAATTTTATTGCTTAAAAATTATAATTAATCCTGCAAATAGAAATGGACTGCATAGCCAGGTTTCACACACAAAAATTGATCAATTTTGCAAAAATCAATCAGTTTTAAGTGGAAATCTTCGGAAAGTTATAATTTTGGTTCAGATAATTTTGGAATAAGCTCATTCTAGCTTCCCCACATTTTTGCAAAAACGCAAAATGATGCCGGATGAAGGTATACATATATACTCGTATGTCAGTTGATTTGACTGTATTGGCTATATATGTATATATTTAAATAAATATATAATGTATTCAAATCTGAATTCGTTGCAGCATGTAAAATCATCTCACTTGTTTCTGTTGTCCTTACATACTATCACTTTACTATAACATTTTTAATGTTATTCATTCATTATCAGAATATTAAAAACCTATGAAAACCCCATTTCTCACACTTTTTTTGAATAACAAGTTATTTACTCTGTATAATACATCAAAGATCTAAATAATATTCTAACATTTGTGAAATTGTTGAACTTTCAAATTCATAAACATCAGAATAACAATAAATATTCTTAATCATTTTCTATAAAATGAATCACTTAATTTGTTCGCCAAACAAACGAACAACAATTTCATTACGGTGTTTAAAGCCTGTGGTCACATGGAAAAACGACATAAGTTATGACATAGTGTTGTATATTGCAATTATTTTAACGCTTATTTAAGTTCAAGTTACCGATTTTTCAAAACAGCGATTTTTGAAAAATTACGTATTATTTCTAAATATTGATAAAGCCTCTCAGATATATTTTGCGTCTAAGCGTGATTTCAAAATTGTGTATGTTTGGAAAATTTCCAAAATATCGAGAAATACTGACCTAAGTCGGTATTTGTTCAATAAATAATAATGTTGAACTTTATAACAAAACAATATAAAAAGAATATTGTTTTAAGTACTGTTTAGTAGAACTTCTAAAAACTATAACCGTCAGTTTCGTGCAATTATTTTTATTAACTTGGCCACAATTCAAACTGCCTGAATAATGGAATTGCACAGTATCCGATAGAATCACCGAAAATATTGGTCGTGAGCGTATTTTCTTAGTCATCTTTGTAATACTCTTGAAAACCAGCTGATTCCTGCTCTGTGACAACTGTCCTGTTAGATTGTCTGGATTTATTTGACTTGAATGACGGCTTAAGAAAAATTAAAAAAATTATACTACACCCGAATAAAACCCTGGCTACGACCCTACCTTGTCGTTTTCAACAATTTGGAATATTTTACATAAAGGTTCTACTCGCAAAAGAATTGAAGTCGCCTGATCTTCCGAATCGCCACAGAACTTGAAGAATATCAATTGTTTCATATCTGGCTATGTCAATAAGTAAGGCATGTGTTTGGACTGAAGGGTAACCCAAAAAGTTTCTCACACATATTTCGTCAAAAATAAGAAAGACCGTAACAAAATTTCTGTGAGGACAGCGGAATATTTGACTGAAATAGAAGACCGTGTTTTCAACGGCATTTAGTTTCATCAAAACGGTGCTCATAAGTCATATGATGTCACACGTAAGTATCGAAGTATCCTGTTGGAGCTAAGTAAAGTCCAAAGTCTTCGTGGATAAACCGGTTAAGATTGAGTGGTTTCGCAAAGTACCAGTTTCAAATTGAATGTGCAGAATGGCCTATGTTAAGGCCAACATTTAAATTAAACTCAATAACAAAGAGAAAAGAAAATAATGATACTAATGCAGAAGTAGAAGTACTTATAAGATGATTACCAAATGTATAATTTAATACAGATTGTCCGTCGGGAAGGTATACTGCTTTGTTTCGCCGCCTTTTGGGTAAAAATTAGTCTTGATAAACATTTTCTTTGGTAAACATTAGTTTGGCAGTCGTGAAGTAGATACGTGACAAATTTATTATGGAAAATATTCGATATACAAACGTGTTTTAATC